>WNWK01010951.1:0-25000 GCA_009830355.1 Cherax destructor
TGAGATTTAAAGAAGTATTTACACAGGAGACAGGTAGGACTCCAGGAATTCAGAATAGGAGGTATACCAACAAGTGCTGGATGAAATACACACAACCGAGGAGGAGGTGAAGAAGCTGCTATGTGAACTCGATACCTCAAAGCGGTGGGACCGGACAACATTTCTCCGTGGGTCCTTAGAGAGGAGCAGAGATGTTGTGTGTGCCACTAACACAAATCTTCAACACATCCATTGAAACTGGGCAACTACCTGAGGCGTGGAAGATGGCAAATGTAGTCCCAATTTTTAAGAAAGGAGACAGACACGAGGCATTAAACTACAGACCTGTGTCACTGACGTGTATAGTATGCAAAGTCATGGAGAAGATCATCAGGAGGAGAGTGGTGGAGCACCTAGAAAGACACAAGCTTATAAACGACAACCAGCACGGTTTCAGGGAAGGAAAATCCTGTGTCACAAACCTACTGGAGTTTTATGATAAGGTAACAGAAGTAAGACACGAGAGAGAGGGTGGATAGACTGCATTTTTTGGACTGCAAGAAGGCGTTCGACACAGTTCCTCACAAGAGGTTAATGCAAAAGCTAAAGGATCAGGCACACGTAACAGGAAAAACACTGCAATGGATCAGAGAATATCTGACAGGGAGGCAACAACGAGTCATGGTACGTGACGAGATGTCAGAGTGGGCACCTGTGACAGTGGAGTTCCACAAGGGTCAGTCCTAGGACCTGTACTGTTTTTGGTATATGTGAATGACATAACGGAAGGGATAGACTCAGAAGTGTCCCTGTTTGCAGATGATGTGAAGTTAATGAGAAGAATAAAATCAGTCGAGGATCAGGCAGGACTACAAAGAGACCTGGACAGGCTGCAAGCCTGGTCCAGTAACTGGCTCCTTGAATTTAACCCTGCCAAATGTAAAGTCATGAATATCGGGGAAGGGCAAAGAAGACCGCAGACAGAGTATAGTCTAGGTGGCCAAAGACTGCAAGCCTCACTCAAAGAAAAGATCTTGGGGTGAGTATAATACCGAGCACATCTCCTGAGGCACACATCAATCAGATAACTGCTGCAGCATACGGGCGGCTGGCAAACCTAAGAATAGCGTTCCAATACCTCACTAAGGAATCATTCAAGACTCTGTATACCATATACGTCAGGCCCATACTGGAGTATGCAGCACCGGTTTGGAACCCACACCTGGTCAAGCACGTCAAGAAATTAGAGAAAGTGCAAAGGTTTGCAACAAGACTAGTCCCAGAGCTAAGGGGATTGTCCTACGAAGAAAGGTTAAGGGAAATCGGCCTGACGACACTAGAGGACAGGAGGGTTAGGGGAGACATGATAACGACATATAAAATACTGCGAGGAATAGATAAGGTGGACAGAGACAAGATGTTCCAGAGAGGGGACACAGAAACAAGGGGTCATAATTGGAAGTTGAAGACTCCTATGAGTCAAAGGGATGTTAGGAAGTATTTCTTCAGTCATAGAGTTGTCAGGAAGTGGAATAGCTTAGAAAGCGACATAGTGGAGGCAGGAACCATACATAGTTTTAAGACTAGTTTTGATAAAGCTCATGGAGCAGGGAGAGAGAGGACCTAGTAGCAATCAGTGAAGAGGCGGGGCCAGGAGCTATGACTCGACCCCTGCAACCACAAATAGGTGAGTACACACATACACATACACACACACACACACACACACACACATACACACACACACACACATACACACACACACATACACACACACACACACATACACACACACACACACATTCAAACCCACAACGACTAAAGAGTAAAATAGTCTCCCATAAATGGTGTAAATAAACGTAAATGTCCCTTGTAAACGACTGAGGGTTTTCTGCTCACGACAACTTAATACCATGCAAAACTCTAGACACAATAGAAGCTGCACTCTGTGAATATTTACATAAAATAAAATACAAACACTGGTTTGTGAAATATGCCAAAAGCGAGATGGCGGAGAGGTAAATTTGCATACGTCTTGTAGGAGATATTTTCCTTGTTCTCTGTTATCTCTCCTAAACAGTGTTGAAAGTATTCTATTTGGTCGATCACCATGCCCAGCCCTTCTAGGGCAGGGTAGGTGCCAAGGCTGGAGCTTGCTACCATCTGTGGCTCGCAAGCCTGCCCTTCCCGTCAGCCTCCTTGGGGCGGGGAAGGTGGCAGACCAGAGAGGCCTAGCATTTATCTACCTACCTGCCTCGTGCTGGTGGGGGAATGTCGCTAGGCCTGGGGCCAGCTGGTCCCGCTGCTGAGGGACACCCCCTCCCATGGGAGACATAGGTCTCTGATACTCCCACGCCAGGGAGCCGGAGCCGGGTCGCCATCTGGTAAAGACTCGGGCCGGGAGAATTCCCGGTGAATCAACACCTCCTCCTCCTGTTCTATTTAAAAAAAATGGTTATAACTATGACCATAATTTTTAAAGAGGTGGACCGGTAAGCCAGCGGAAGGGCTCGGTCAGATGACTAAAAGCTCCAACGGCGGGTCATCATCTAAGAGCCGCGTCAGAAAACACTTGTCCTGTTTCCTGACGAACCTTACCTAACCTAACCTGTTCTATTTATAAGTGGGGTTTTATAATTTGAGGTGGTAGATCCTGTATTTTTTTGAAGTGGTAGATTTCGTTTTGAAGTGCAGATCTTGTTTTGAAATGGAATATTTTCCAGTGGGAGACCTTGACGGCGATCATTCAAATTAATCTGAAGTGGGAGAACTTGTTTAACCCGAGAGAAGTGAACAAGTTATTTCTTCAAGTAGAAGACACTGACTGATATGTTACAACTCTGCTATGGTGTGGCTGGAGCCCTGGTCGTCCACTGCCATGGTGTGGCTGGAGCCCTGGTCGTCCACTGCCATGGTGTGACTGGAGCCCTGATCGTCCACTGCCATGGTGTGACTGGAGCCCTGGTCGTCCACTGCTATGGTGTGACTGGAGCCCTGGTCGTCCACTGCCATGGTGTGACTGGAGCCCTGGTCGTCCACTGCTATGGTGTGACTGGAGCCCTGGTCGTCCACTGCCATGGTGTGACTGGAGCCCTGGTCGTCAACTATGGCCATTTCAAACATGGCAAATTGCACCACTATGGCCACATTAATATGCTCGTGTTAGTCTTTCATAATATTTTGTCCAGTCCTTTTCTGCTCCGAAGTGATTTATTTCTCAATTTATTTTTGTAATCTCTCTCTCTCTCTCTTTCTCTCTCTCTCTCTCTCTCTCTCTCTCTCTCTCTCTCTCTCTCTCTCTCTCTCTCTCTCTCTCTCTCTCTCTCTCTCTCTCTCTCCTTGCTATGTGAGTCAGGTTATCTGAAGTTCACAACGATGACCTTCTAATATTTTTGTACACAGAAAAAACGAGGTAGGGATTGAACCGTTGTCCACCTGTGTACTCGTCGTATTAAATTATGAATGTCGTGCCGAATAGGTAAAATTTGCAATTTTGGCTTAAATAGCAACGCAAGAACTCATTTAAAATTAAGTCCTTTCTAAAATTTTCTCTTATACGTTTAAAGATATATATTTTTTTCATTTATGTTAATGTAAAAATGAATAATTTTGTACCAAAAGAACCTTAGAAAACTTACCTAACCTTATTATAACAAGCGCAATTTAATTTAGCCTAATCCAACTAAATATATTTTAGATAAGTTTATAATAATTTAATAATATATATATATATATATATATATATATATATATATATATATATATATATATATATATATATATATATATATATATATAATTACGAACTTGGGTTAATTATAGTTTGCATTAAGAGCAAATTAACTCTTTCCCGGCCTCTCTTTGTGGTGTATAAGACATATAATGAGAGTGATGAGATATAACAAGGAGGGGAAGGGGAGGAGGAGGAGGGGAAGAATGAAGGGAGAAAGAAGAGTGGAGAGACGGGGGGAAAGAGAGCAATAGGACGAGAGGATGAAGATGGAGATGAGATAGAAAGGAGAAACGAGAAGAGAAAGAGAGGGATAGAATAGAAAGAAGAGGAAGAAAGGACGAAGCGAGAGATAGAGGAACAATAATTGGAGAAAACAATTAAGAAATTCTTTTACTTGGTTGAGGAAGGCCATCAACTTGATAAGTAGACCTAGGTGTTTACTACCAGTGAGACCACCAGGGTAATGAACCACACTGCTCCACACTCTGGTTCACCCTATGCTTCACTCTCTGGTTCACTGTGGTTCACTCTGTTGTTGTTCAGTACAGTTGTTGAAGAATTAGACACATGCAACATCTGGGTATCTTTATTTGTAGACGTTTCGCCCATCAGTTTCTTTATCAGTAAAATACAAGAACATAAATACCTCTCATTATGTCCCTGTATTGTATTGATAAAGTCACTGGCGGGCGAAACGTCTACAAATAAAGATATCCAGATGTTTCACTTGTATCTAAATCATCTTGTCGGTATTGCTATTATTATTTTTATGAGGGAGCGCTTAACCCGTAGGAATTATACAGCGCCTGTGAGGGGAGGAAGTCATTTAGGCTTAATTCAGGGAATTGGAGCATAGATCCAATTCCCTTGATTAAGAACCCCTCACCAGCATCAAGAGATGCTGGTGAGGGGCCAGAACTATGCCCCATTTATGACGGTGGCCCGTGGCCTGGTGGCAAAGCTCTCGCTTCACACGGTGAGGGGTCCGGGTTCGATTCCCGGCGAAGATAGAAACACTGGGTGTGTTTCCTTACACCGGTTGTCTATGTTCACCCATTAGTACCTGGGTGTTAGGCGAGTGGTGTGGGTCGCATCCTGGGACAAAACTGACCAAATTTGCCCGAAATGTTCAGCATAACAAGTGGCTTTCTATATAGTAGTATGTCATTAATGTCAGCTATGGTCTGTATACCTTGTACATGTATTTGCAGAAATAAAGATTATTATTATTATTATTATTATTATTATTATTATTATTATTATTATTATTATTATATACTCGAAGGGGCCCCACTTTTAAGTGGTTGCCAGATTTTTATTTTTATTCCTCCAGAGTTTCGTTTTTATTTCGTTCTTGAGAATGTCTCATTCGATCGGCTTCAAATTTTGAAGTTTGGTATGTAAGTAACTAGGGCAAGATTCATGCCCGTTCTGGTATGTGCAGGTGTTCTATGGTTATTGTTGATAAATTAGACACATATGCAACACTTGGGTATCTTTATTGAGGAAACGTTTCGCCACACAGTGGCTTCATCAGTCCAATACAAAGAAGAATGGTGAAGATCGGAAGGAGTGTGAGGTAATCAGTCCCTCAGCCTAGAGTCAATATATTCAGTCCATCAATCTTGGAGAAAAAGATCCACAACTGTTGTACTTGTGTCTTAATCTTAAACTTGTCAATATTTTATACAATTTCAACAGGTCTACAATTGTTAATTATATGTGTAAATTAGTGTAAATTGTTTATTACCGTTAAATCATGTTCAATATACTTCATTATATATCCTTTGAACGTCTTCGGTCTTTAATAGGCGATGTATCTTACACGGAGGATGGTATATACCCAGTAAGTTTAGTTTGTGTGTGGCCAACTTTGTCGATATTGTTGACGTAGTCAAACAAATTTTGGAATCGTTGGATTCCGAAAAGTAAGTTAAATATGTTTCCCCTGGCAGTAGTCCCGTGTCTGCCACTTACCTCATTACTGACAGTAGTCCCGTGTCTGCCACTTACCTCATTACTGGCAGTAGTCCCGCGTCTGCCACTTACCCCATTACTGGCAGTAGTCCCGTGTCTGCCACTTACCTCATTACTGACAGTAGTCCCGTGTCTGCCACGTACCTCATTACTGACAGTAGTCCCGTGTCTGCCACTTACCTCATTACTGACAGTAGTCCCGTGTCTGCCACTTACTTCATTACTGACAGTAGTCCCGTGTCTGCCACTTACCTCATTACTGGCAGTAGTCCCGTGTCTGCCACTTACCTCATTACTGAGAGTAGTCCAGTGTCTGCCACTTACCTCATTACTGGCAGTAGTTCCGTGTCTGCCACTTACCTCATTACTGCCAGTAGTCCCGTGTCTGCCACTTACCTCATTACTGGCAGTAGTCCCGTGTCTGCCACTTACCTCATTACTGACAGTAGTCCCGTGTCTGCCACTTACCTCATTACTGGCAGTAGTCCAGTGTCTGCCACTTACCTCATTACTGGCAGTAGTCCCGTGTCTGCCACTTACCTCATTACTGACAGTAGTCCAGTGTCTGCCACTTACCTCATTACTGCAGTAGTCCCGTGTCTGCCACTTACCTCATTACTGCAGTAGTCCCGTGTCTCCACTTACCTCATTACTGGCAGTAGTCCCGTGTCTGCCACTTACCTCATTACTGCAGTAGTCCCGTGTCTGCCACTTACCTCATTACTGCAGTAGTCCGTGTCTGCCACTTACCTCATTACTGACAGTAGTCCCGTGTCTGCCACTTACCTCATTACTGGCAGTAGTCCCTGTCTGCCACTTACCTCTTACTGCAGTAGTCGTGCTGCCACTTACCTCATATGGAGTAGTCCAGTTCTGAATCTTATTCCGATTTAAATATCGTTTCCCACCTTCAGTAGTCCGTGTCTGCCACTTACCTCATTACTGCAGTAGTCCGTGTCTGCCACTTACCTCATTACTGCGTAGTCCGTGTCTGCCACTTACCTCATTACTGGCAGTAGTCCCGTGTCTGCCACTTCCTCATTACTGACAGTAGTCCGTGTCTGCCACTTACCTCATTACTGACAGTAGTCCCGTGTCTGCCACTTACCTCATTACTGACAGTAGTCCCGTGTCTGCCACTTACTCATTACTGACAGTAGTCCCGTGTCTGCACTTACCTCATTACTGGCAGTAGTCCGTGTCTGCCACTTACCTCATTACTGAAGTAGTCCGTGTCTGCCACTTACCTCATTACTGGCAGTAGTCCGTGTCTGCCACTTACCTCATTACTGCAGTAGTCCGTGTCTGCCACTTACCTCATTACTGCAGTAGTCCCGTGTCTGCCACTTACCTCATTACTGACAGTAGTCCCGTGTCTGCCACTTACCTCATTACTGGCAGTAGTCCGTGTCTGCCACTTACCTCATTACTGGCAGTAGTCCCGTGTCTGCCACTTACCTCATTACTGACAGTAGTCCGTGTCTGCCACTTACCTCATTACTGACAGTAGTCCCGTGTCTGCCACTTACCTCATTACTGGCAGTAGTCCGTGTCTGCCACTTACCTCATTACTGGCAGTAGTCCCGTGTCTGCCACTTACCTCATTACTGACAGTAGTCCCGTGTCTGCCACTTACCTCATTACTGGCAGTAGTCCCGTGTCTGCCACTTACCTCATTACTGACAGTAGTCCCGTGTCTGCCACTTACCTCATTACTGGCAGTAGTCCGTGTCTGCCACTTACCTCATACTGAGTAGTCCGTGTCTGCCACTTACCTCGATTACTGGCAGTAGTCCAGTGTCTGCCACTTACCTCATTACTGGCAGTAGTCCCGTGTCTGCCACTTACCTCATTACTGACAGTAGTCCGTGTCTGCCACTTACCTCATTACTGGCAGTAGTCCGTGTCTGCCACTTACCTCGTTATCTGGCAGTAGTCCCGTGTCTGCCACTTACCTCATTACTGACAGTAGTCCGTGTCTGCCACTTACCTCATTACTGGCAGTAGTCCCGTGTCTGCCACTTACCTCATTACTGACAGTAGTCCCGTGTCTGCCACTTACCTCATTACTGGCAGTAGTCCCGTGTCTGCCACTTACCTCATTACTGACAGTAGTCCCGTGTCTGCCACTTACCTTATTACTGGCAGTAGTCCCGTGTCTGCCACTTATCTCATTACTGACAGTAGTCCCGTGTCTGCCACTTACCTCATTACTGGCAGTAGTCCCGTGTCTGCCACTTACCTCATTACTGACAGTAGTCCCGTGTCTGCCACTTATTACCTCATTACTGACAGTAGTCCCGTGTCTGCCACTTACCTCATTACTGACAGTAGTCCCGTGTCTGCCACTTACCTCATTACTGACAGTAGTCCCGTGTCTGCCACTTACCTCATTACTGGCAGTAGTCCCGTGTCTGCCACTTACCTCATTACTGGCAGTAGTCCCGTGTCTGCCACTTACCTCATTACTGGCAGTAGTCCCGTGTCTGCCACTTACCTCATTACTGGCAGTAGTCCGTGTCTGCCACTTACCTCATTACTGGCAGTAGTCCGTGTCTGCCACTTACCTCATTACTGCCAGTAGTCCCGTGTCTGCCACTTACCTCATTACTGCCAGTAGTCCGTGTCTGCCACTTACCTCATTACTGGCAGTAGTCCCGTGTCTTCCACTTACCTCATTACTGACAGTAGTCCCGTGTCTGCCACTTACCTCATTACTGGCAGTAGTCCCGTGTCTGCCACTTACCTCATTACTGACAGTAGTCCCGTGTCTGCCACTTACCTCATTACTGACAGTAGTCCCGTGTCTGCCACTTACCTCATTACTGGCAGTAGTCCCGTGTCTGCCACTTACCTCATTACTGGCAGTAGTCCCGTGCCTGCCACTTACCTCATTACTGACAGTAGTCCCGTGTCTGCCACTTACCTCATTACTGGCAGTAGTCCCGTGTCTGCCACTTACCTCATTACTGCCAGTAGTCCCGTGTCTGCCACTGACCTCATTACTGGCAGTAGTCCCGTGTCTGCCACTTACCTCATTACTGGCAGTAGTCCCGTGTCTGCCACTTACCTCATTACTAACAGTAGTCCCGTGTCTGCCACTTACCTCATTACTGGCAGTAGTCCCGTGTCTGCCACTTACCTCATTACTGGCAGTAGTCCCGTGTCTGCCACTTACCTCATTACTGCCAGTAGTCCCGTGTCTGCCACTTACCTCATTACTGGCAGTAGTCCCGTGTCTGCCACTTACCTCATTACTGGAAGTAGTCCCGTGTCTGCCACTTACCTCATTACTGACAGTAGTCCCGTGTCTGCCACTTACCTCATTACTGGCAGTAGTCCCGTGTCTGCCACTTACCTCATTACTGCCAGTAGTCCCGTGTCTGCCACTTACCTCATTACTGGCAGTAGTCCCGTGTCTGCCACTTACCTCATAACTGGCAGTAGTCCCGTGTCTGCCACTTACCTCATTACTGACAGTAGTCCCGTGTCTGCCACTTTCCTCATTACTGGCAGTAGTCCCGTGTCTGCCACTTACCTCATTACTGACAGTACCTTATGCTTCTCTCTCAGCCTGGGGTCGATTTTTTTTAATCAAGAGTTAAGTCTCTGCTTGTTGAGCTGGATGGTGGGTGGGGATACTGAAAGCTTACTGATATAGATAATAATGTACCAACACGCACTGTTGATGACCCCTGGTTACCTATACTCTCCAGGAGTGATGCATTGATGTGGTTAACCGGTGTTGTCCCGGCCCGAGTCTTTTCCGGTTAGTGGCCACTCTTCATCGAACCTGGTATCGCTTTCAGGCGCCCATTTGTTGCCATAGCCCGGTACCGGCGTCCACTCTCACCCTTTTAATACCTCTGTCCTTCGTTCTGCTGTCATCTTGATCCCGGATTCTTCCATGACGCAGAGTCGATTTTCGGGTCGTTCGCACATCACAGGACAGAACGACTCAGCGCCATCGTTCAAACGACCTAGACGCATGCTAGACCATCCTGACACTAGGACTCTCCCACCTTTTCACTCTTATACTAAGAAACATAATACCTGGTAACTTCTTCCTCTCAAAGATATATTTCTCCGAATGTTGCTCTGCAAGTTTACTCTGCGTGTTTGTTTACGTCAAGCAAAGTTACGTTCTGCAGTTGGACTTCATAGTTCTGGCTGTTTCATTAATCACTGCAGCCTTATCCCCATCAAACAACTAGAGTGCCCTTCTGGTGCTCAGTTTTCACTTCATACTCTCAGCTTTCAGTTTATACTCTCAGCTTTCAGTTTATACTCTCAGCTTTCAGTTTATACTCTCCTACATTAGACTACAGTCCGTGTTTTTAGACAAATGGTACACAATCTGCTCTTTGTATCTTTCCCCTTGACGCCTATTACCTATCTATCCCTAACATCTAATTTCTGATTTCTTCCTTACCTGTGTAATTACTTCCTTACCTGTATAATTACTTCCTTACCTGTGTAATTTCTTCCTTACCTGTGTAATTTCTTCCTTACCTGTGTAATTTCTTCCTTACCTGTGTAATTTCTTCCTTACCTGTGTAATTTCTTCCTTACCTGTGTAATTTCTTCCTTACCTGTGTAATTTCTTCCTTACCTGTGTAATTTCTTCCTTACCTGTGTAATTTCTTCCTTACCTGTGTAATTTTAATGCTGGTCATTTGCTGTGCGGAGTCTCACTTTCTCCTTTAAATATCTTAAACACTGGCACCTCTACACATTTAGATCCACGCACTCTTTCTATTGTATAGATGTCTCTATATGCTCTACTTCTGTTGTGCTGGATTTTGATTGGTCATTAGTAAATGATCATCATGACAGCGATCATTGTCCTCTCCTCATTACTTCTCATTCTTACTCCTGACCTTCTCATCGCTCGTATTCAGTGAACAGATTATACACACCAGACTCCCTTCCTGATGTTCCTCCTGTTTTATCCTCTGCAAACGAGTTGTTGCAACTTTTTACCACCTCTGTTCTCTCTGCGGCATCGATTGCAATATCCCCCATCGATTGCAGTCCCCCGGGTAAACATTATCAAAAATGTGTATGTACTCTAGCGGTCTCCTGCCTGTGATCGCGCTGGGCACCAGACATATGCTCCCTGAGTCCGCTACTGTTACAAAAGAACTAATGGATTGGTTCCTAGTCTTTAAACAGGTGAGAGCTCGGGACCATCGTCCTGTATGGGTGGTGAAGCATCCTTGTTGTGTACATTATTACTACCATTAATTCTATGTGCGCAGTCTAGAAAAAAAAAAGTCCGGAAGTTGGCTGGCAAGTATTCTCTGGACGCTGCTAGGCAGTGATTTCTGCACAGATAAATCACTCCGTACGAAAGCAAAACACTTGGCAGACGGTGCAACGTACCCCCAATGAAAAGTAGGGGCGCCATTAGTACACTAAGAGAAAACACAATAAGTGTCCGGGGCCTAAGACTGTTCACAGCCTCCCACCAGCCATAAGGGGAATTACTAGTAGACCTCTGGTTGTCTTCAAGAGGGAGCTGAACAGATACCTAGTCAGTGACGGATCAATCGGATTGTGGTTCGTACGTTGAACTACGTGCGGCCAGCAGTAACAGCCTAGTTGATCAGAGCCTGATGCACCGGGAGGCCTGGTCATGGACCAGGCCGCGGGGGCGTTGATACCCGGAATACACTCCAGGTAGACAGTTGCTGGCAAATGAGATGTCTTGTTGAAGTTAAGACAGCAATTGGACGTCACCGTCTATGTGTGTATCCCAAGGGCTACATCTCTCCCCATGTTTCCTTCCCTTCAAACCTGGGAGTCAGCACCTCTGTTTTACCTCTCACCTTGAAGGACCTAATAACGTGTCCTTCCCACTCTGCTAACTCACATCAATACTGTCCTCGTGTCAACTGACACCAGGTGGCACTGATGGCATACATGTACATTTGCTTCAATACTTACATCCTCCGGAACTCGTGATCCTCTTACGTCTTTTCAAGCTTATTTGGTCTAAAGGGCTTCTCTCTCTTAAGTGAAAAACTACCATTGTTCTAGTTTTTCACAAGCCAGGCACTAGAGGCCATGACACAAGCCAGGCACTAGAGGCCATGACACAAGCCAGGCACTAGAGGACATGACACAAGCCAGGCACTAGAGGCATGACACACCTCACAACAGACCCGTCAGTCACTCTCACTATCTCTCTTCATTAAGCTGGTTTTCGTATGAGCCATTTTACTATCGATCCATTAATGCAGGTACGTTCACGGTGCCTTCACTCTCAATCGGTTATTGCAGTTTTTTCGATCTTCAGAAAGCTTATGACACTACCCGGCACTGCAACATTATCCCACAGCCATTCTTTGAGCCTCTAAGGTATTTTGTTACATTTCCTCACAAATTTCTTATCAGAGAGACACTTTCGTATCCGGGATAAATAACAGCTTTACTCCTGACTTTGTCCAGGTTGTTCTTAGCATTACCCTCTTCCTGTTCGTCATTAAGAACATTGCCTCTGTTCTCCTTTCCAATGTTTAGTCTTCACTGCATATTGACGAATTTGCTGTTGCTTGTACAAGAGCTGGCTGTCGTCTTGCAGCGTCCTCCCTGAGCTGGCTGTCGTCTTGCAGCGACCTCCCTGAGCTGGCTGTCGTCTTGCAGCGACCTCCCTCCCGTATGTTATTGCTCGTGCTTCCAACTGGGTTTAAATTTTCTGTTGCTATAATATACCAGATGACTTACACAAGACTCTGTACCTGTGTGATTCCCGTATCCCTGAGCAAGATACACCCTGGTTTCTCTCTCTTTTGTCTGTGTCCCTGCCTCACATAACCTTTCTAAAAACTGCTAGTCATAGCCGCCTCAACTTTCTTAAAATTCTACCCATCTTTCTTGGGGGTCTAATAGACACGCTTTTCTTAATCTTCATTCTTAATTAAGGAGTCTACGGCCTCATTCATCATCTTCCCCAATCAAAAACCTACGTATGAACTGAGACACATGCCCCATCTTTGGAAGATCAGTGAGAAACACCTTGTCTCGTTATTTTGTCCTATTCCTTGACCTTCACGATCCTTCCTTCTATAAAAAGGTCACGAAAATTAAAGTCAATTTATTTAATCGTCACCCCAGTTCATTACACCACTTACCGTATCCACTCTCTAATAGCATCCCTTACTTCACCGCCCCTTCACGTTCATCCAGTCCCTTACTTCACCGCCCCTTCACGTTCATCCAGTGCCTTACTTCACCGCCCCTTCACGTTCATCCAGTCCCTTACTTCACCGCCCCTTCACGTTCATCCAGTCCCTTACTTCACCGCCCCTTCACGTTCATCCAGTCCCTTACTTCACCGCCCCTTCACGTTCATCCAGTGCCTTACTTTACCGCCCCTTCACGTTCATCCAGTGCCTTACTTCACCGCCCCTTCACGTTCATCCAGTCCCTTACTTCACCGCCCCTTCACGTTCATCAGTCCCTTACTTCACCGCCCCTTCACGTTCATCAGTCCCTTACTTCACCGCCCCTTCACGTTCATCCAGTGCCTTACTTTACCGTCCCTTCACGTTCATCCAGTGCCTTACTTCACCGCCCCTTCACGTTCATCCAGTCCCTTACTTTACCGTCCCTTCACGTTCATCCAGTCCCTTACTTCACCGCCCCTTCACGTTCATCCAGTCCCTTACTTTACCGTCCCTTCACGTTCATCCAGTGCCTTAATTTACCGTCCCTTCACGTTCATCCAGTGCCTTAATTTACCGTCCCTTCACGTTCATCCAGTGCCTTAATTTACCGTCCCTTCACGTTCATCCAGTGCCTTACTTTACCGTCCCTTCACGTTCATCCAGTGCCTTACTTTACCGTCCCTTTACGTTCATCCAGTGCCTTACTTTACCGTCCCTTCACGTTCATCCAGTGCCTTACTTTACCGTCCCTTCACGTTCAACCAGTGCCTTACTTTACCGTCCCTTCACGTTCATCCAGTGCCTTACTTTACCGTCCCTTTACGTTCATCCAGTGCCTTACTTTACCGTCCCTTCACGTTCATCCAGTGCCTTACTTTACCGTCCTTTACGTTCATCCAGTGCCTTACTTTACCGTCCATTCACGTTCATCAGTGCCTTACTTTACCGTCCCTTCACGTTCATCCAGTGCCTTACTTTACCGTCCCTTTACGTTCATCCAGTGCCTTACTTTACCGCCCCTTCACGTTCATCCAGTGCCTTACTTTACCGTCCCTTCACGTTCAACCAGTGCCTTACTTTACCGTCCCTTTACGTTCATCCAGTGCCTTACTTTACCGCCCCTTCACGTTCATCCAGTGCCTTACTTTACCGTCCCTTTACTTTCATCCAGTGCCTTACTTTACCGTCCCTTCACGTTCATCCAGTGCCTTACTTTACCGTCCCTTCACGTTCAACCAGTGCCTTACTTTACCGTCCCTTTACGTTCATCCAGTGCCTTACTTTACCGCCCCTTCACGTTCATCCAGTGCCTTACTTTACCGTCCCTTTACTTTCATCCAGTGCCTTACTTGTGTGTCCCTCCTGTCGATGAGTCTGGAACCCAGTTCTTTAAGGAAACGTGTTGCATTTTTTCCCCACGCTCCCAAGGTCTCTGATCCCACTGGGACAAATTGATACTGTTGGCTTATGTCCCTGTACTTGCCGATCTTGTACTCCTCTCTGTGGTCAGCAGCTCCTCCCTGTCGCCCAACACTGTGATGGATGTATGTGTCAGCCAGCGTCGACACACAAGTATAGTGCCATGCTAAGAGCTTGCCATTCTTCTAAGGATATATATATATATATATATATATATATATATATATATATGTCGTGCCGATTAGGTAAAACTGGTCAATTAGCAAGAACTCAGTTAAAATTAAGTCCTTTCTAAAAATTTCTCTTATACGTTTAAAGATATATATTTTTCATTTATGTTAATGTAAAAATTTATAATTTTGTACCAAAAGAAACTTAGAAAACTTACCTAACCTTATTATAACAAGCGCAATTTAATTTAGCCTAACCAAACTAAATATATTTTAGATACTTTTACAATAATTTAATAATAATCAAACACAATCAAATATATTTTTTTCGTTAGGTTCAGAATGATTTTTGCGAAATTATTGCATACACAAATTTTCGCTTGTCTTATATGGCAAGAAGAGCGTTGCTATTTAAGCCAAAATCATAAGGTTTTACCTAATCGGAACGACATATATATATATATATATATATATATATATATATATATATATATATATATATATATATATATATATATATATATATATATATATATTATATATATATATATATTATATATATATATTATATATATTATATATATATATATATATATATATATATATATATATATTATATATATATATATATATAAATAAAATTTGATCCAAGGACGGTGAGGAAGCTCCAAGTCTGTCTACGTGCCTTTATGCAAGTGAAGGGCTCTTGATGTAAGGAATTGGAGTTACCCCTTCCTTGGATCAAACCTGACTGTCACCCCTTCCTCAGGTGCAGCGTGAACCTTGACTTGTTCAACACTAGCCCATGGAAGAAAGTTTATCATGGACGCAAAACAATGGTATATGCTATACTGGTGTGTTTATAG
The DNA here is from genome assembly GCA_009830355.1 of Cherax destructor. Taxonomy (NCBI): domain Eukaryota; kingdom Metazoa; phylum Arthropoda; class Malacostraca; order Decapoda; family Parastacidae; genus Cherax; species Cherax destructor. Next base: position 15,317 of record WNWK01010951.1, read on the forward strand.
GTGTGAGACATGGGTTTTAAACGTTGCAGCGAGGAGGCTGGAGGCAGTGGAGATGGTGCGTTTAAGGCCAGTGTATAGAGATTAGAAGAAAGCGATGAATTACCGAAAGTATTATTCAGAGATCTAAAAAGGGGCTGTTGAGGTATTATGGGCATTTAGAGGATGGAGCAAAAGAGGATGACTAGGGTGGAGGGAAGGGAGGGTAGGGGCTGTCCCAGGAAAGATTGGAGGAGGGGCTAAAGGAGGTTTTCAGTGCTAGGGGCTTGGATATCCAACAGGCTTGTGTAACAGCATTAGGCAGGAGTGGAGGCAGGTGGATTTATTATGACTTAGTGTGCTGCTGGAGTGTGAGCAAAGGTAACATATGTTAAGGGACTTACGAAAATTAGTCAGCCAGACTTGAGTCCTGGAGGTGGGAAATATAGTGCCTGCACTATGAAAGGGGTCAGGATGTTCCAGTTCAGAACAGCTTCTGAACCGTGATGTCTGCACACTCTGGCAAGACAGCTGTTGAACGAGTGATGCGCAATATGTTTTCTTTTTCTTAGGTCACCCTAACTCGGTGGGAGACGGCCAGTATGGTAAAAGTTAATAACATTAATAATAGTAATGATGATTATTATAATATTTAATAACAATCTGTCCCACCTACCATCCATATAGCCTCGTTATTATCATTAATATTATCCTCATTATCATCATCAACACTGATATCTTCACTCGCACCACCACCAACACCATCACCAACACCAACACCATCACCAACACCAACACCACCACCACCACCAACACCATCACCAACACCACCACCACCAACATCATCACCACTACCATCACTATAACTACTACCAACACTATCACAATACCCATCACCACCATCACTATAAATATCACCACAACCACCATCACTACCAACACCACCACTATCACTATACCACCACCGCTATAACTACTACCATCACTATAACTGCAACCACTGTAACTACCATCATCACTATACCACAACTGTAACTACAACCACTGTAACTACCATCATCACTATACCATAACTACAACCACTGTAACTACCACCATCACTATACCACAACTATAACTACAACCACTGTAACTACCATCATCACTATACCATAACTACAACCACTGTAACTACCACCATCACTATACCACAACTATAACTACAACCACTGTAACTACCACCATCACTGAAGTACAAAAACATAAAAGTGACGGATTTTCTATCGATATTTTAATAGCAGGATCTGAGGCAGCTTCTGCTGTTGTTGTTGTTGTTGTTGTTGTGGTGGTGGTGGTAATGGAGGTGGTGGTAGTGGTGATGGTGGTAGTGGTGATGGTGGTGCATGTTGGTGGTGATCCTGTGATCCCTGGAGCCCTGGCTGGCTCGTGTTATGGTATTACTGTCCCAGCACTGTGCTCTCTGCTTGATTGATGTGTGTGTGTTGGCTGTTGTTATGCACTTTTAGAAACTACCGCTGTTGTCCTCTAATCTGCCTCACCCTACCACTCTCCCTGCCACTGTTGTCCTCTAATCTGCCAGACCACTCTCCCTGCCACTGTTGTCCTCTAATCTGCCAGACCACTCTCCCTGCCACTGTTGTCCTCTAATCTGCCTCACCCTACCACTCTCCCTGCCACTATTGTCCTCTAATATGCCTCACCCTACCACTCTCCCTGCCACTGTTGTCCTCTAATCTGCCTCACCCTACCACTCTCCCTGCCACTGTTGTCCTCTAATCTGCCTCACCCTACCACTCTCCCTGCCACTCTTGTCCTCTAATCTGCCTCACCTTACCACTTCCCTGCACAGTTTCACCATAATCGACCTCCCCTTTAAAATCTCCTGCATGTTGTACCACTAATCTGCCTCACCTACAATCTCCCTCCATGTTCACCTCTAACTGCCTCACCATCAACATACTCCCTCCAATGTTCACCTCAACTGCTTTACCACATCTCTGACTCGTTCTCACTGTATTAATTGAGCACCTTAGAGTTGAAAACTCAGGTTAGTGCCTGTGGTGTTGTCATCATGGTCGACTGTGTCTTAAGATCTCTGGCAGTGTTTACACGACAACAATACTTCACCATCAACAATACTGTGGGTCATACAAATTCGCATCACTTGGGTTCACCATCAACTTGCTTGTATTCATACATTGCTTTTGTCATCAACTTGACCGAGTTTTCCGCTGTATTATATTAAAAACCTTGAGTTCAAAAATGCAATGAAGGTGAACCTGTGGTGTGTCATACACTTGTCTGTGGTGTGTCATACACTTGTCTGTGGTGTGTCATACACTTGTCTGTGGTGTGTCATACACTTGTCTGTGGTGTGTCATACACTTGTCTGTGGTGTGTCATACACTTGTCTGTGGTGTGTCATACACTGCTTGTGTCTCTTTTTGGTGTGTCATACACTTGTCTGTGGTGTTCATACACTTGTCTGTGGTGTGTCATACACTTGTCTGTGGTGTGTCATACACTTGTCGTGTGTGTCATCACTGTCTGGTGTGTCATACACTTGTCTGTGGTGTGTCATACACTTGTCTGTGGTGTGTCATACACTTGTCTGTGGTGTGTCATACACTTGTCTGTGGTGTGTCATACACTTGTCTGTGGTGTGTCATACACTTGTCTGTGGTGTGTCATACACTTGTCTGTGGTGTGTCATACACTTGTCTGTGGTGTGTCATACACTTGTCTGTGGTGTGTCATACACTTGTCTGTGGTGTGTCATACACTTGTCTGTGGTGTGTCATACACTTGTCTGTGGTGTGTCATACACTTGTCTGTGGTGTGTCATACACTTGTCTGTGGTGTGTCATACACTTGCCTGTGGTGTGTCATACACTTGCCTGTGGTGTGTCATACACTTGCCTGTGGTGTGTCATACACTTGTCTGTGGTGTGTCATACACTTGTCTGTGGTGTGTCATACACTTGTCTGTGGTGTGTCATACACTTGTCTGTGGTGTGTCATACACTTGTCTGTGGTGTGTCATACACTTGTCTGTGGTGTGTCATACACTTGTCTGTGGTGTGTCATACACTTGTCTGTGGTGTGTCATACACTTGTCTGTGGTGTGTCATACACTTGTCTGTGGTGTGTCATACACTTGTCTGTGGTGTGTCATACACTTGTCTGTGGTGTGTCATACACTTGTCTGTGGTGTGTCATACACTTGTCTGTGGTGTGTCATACACTTGTCTGTGGTGTGTCATACACTTGTCTGTGGTGTCATACACTTGTCTGTGGTGTGTCATACACTTGTCTGTGGTGTGTCATACACTTGTCTGTGGTGTCATACACTTGTCTGTGGTGTGTCATACACTTGTCTGTGGTGTGTCATACACTTGCCTGTGGTGTGTCATACACTTGTCTGTGGTGTGTCATACACTTGCCTGTGGTGTGTCATACACTTGTCTGGTGGTCATACACTTGTCTGTGTGTCATACACTTGTCTGTGGTGTGTCATACACTTGTCTGTGGTGTGTCATACACTTGTCTGTGGTGTCATACACTTGTCTGTGGTGTGTCATACACTTGTCTGTGGTGTGTCATACACTTGTCTGTGGTGTGTCATACACTTGTCTGTGGTGTGTCATACACTTGTCTGTGGTGTCATACACTTGTCTGTGGTGTGTCATACACTTGTCTGTGGTGTGTCATACACTTGTCTGTGGTGTCATACACTTGCCTGTGGTGTGTCATACACTTGTCTGTGGTGTGTCATACACTTGTCTGTGGTGTGTCATACACTTGCCTGTGGTGTGTCATACACTTGTCTGTGGTGTGTCATACCTTGTGTGTCCTGTGGTGTGTCATACACTTGCTGTGGTGTGTCATACACTTGTCTGTGGTGTGTCATACACTTGCTGTGGTACACTGCTGGTGTGTCATACACTTGTCTGTGGTGTGTCATACACTTGCCTGTGGTGTGTCATACACTTGCCTGTGGTGTGTCATACACTTGTCTGTGGTGTGTCATACACTTGTCTGTGGTGTGTCATACACTTGTCTGTGGTGTGTCATACACTTGTCTGTGGTGTGTCATACACTTGTCTGTGGTGTGTCATACACTTGTCTGTGGTGTGTCATACACTTGTCTGTGGTGTGTCATACACTTGTCTGTGGTGTGTCATACACTTGTCTGTGGTGTGTCATACACTTGGCTGTGAAAAAAAAAAAATCACTAGAGAAATGTGATTCGTAAGACACCGGAACATTGGGATCCTTTCCAGTGTTTTTTTTTTTTCTCTCAGAAACGTTAATTGTACCAGTCGGCAAATTATTTTGTATTAACACATCGGCCGTTTCCCACCGAGGCAGGGTGACCCGAAAAGGAAGAAACACTTTCATCATCACTCACTCCATCACTGTCTTTCCAGAGGCGCGCCCACACTACGGTACAACGTATCTCCATCCCTCCTTCAACAAATTATCTACATCAATGTTAACCATTATTCAGTTGTGCAGTAAAAATATGTTAATTTACAGTTGTCCCTGAGTCTAATAAGTGTCACCTCGAGAAGCTACTTAAAACCACAGGATCACCTGACTTGTTAGTATATAAAACAGTGGCGTCCTCCCTGTTGGGTCATGACAGCCTTAAGACGTCCTCCCTGTTGGGTCATGACAGCCTTAAGACGTCCTCCCTGTTGGGTCATGACAGCCTTAAGACGTCCTCCCTGTTGGGTCATGACAGCCTTAAGACGTCCTCCCTGTTGGGTCATGACAGCCTTAAGACGTCCTCCCTGTTGGGTCATGACAGCCTTAAGACGTTCTCCCTGTTGGGTCATGACAGCCTTAAGACGTCCTCCCTGTTGGGTCATGACAGCCTTAAGACGTCCTCCTGTTGGGTCATGACAGCCTTAAGACGTCCTCCCTGTTGGGTCATGACAGCCTTAAGACGTTCTCTCTGTTGGGTCATGACAGCCTTAAGACGTCCTCCCTGTTGGGTCATGACAGCCTTAAGACGTCCTCCCTGTTGGGTCATGACAGCCTTAAGACGTCCTCCCTGTTGGGTCATGACAGCCTTAAGACGTTCTCCCTGTTGGGTCATGACAGCCTTAAGACGTCCTCCCTGTTGGGTCATGACAGCCTGAGGACGTCCTCCCTGTTGGGTCATGACAGCCTGAGGACGTCCTCCCTGTTGGGTCATGACAGCCTGAGGACGTCCTCCCTGTTGGGTCATGACAGCCTGAGGACGTCCTCCCTGTTGGGTCATGACAGCCTGAGGATGTCCTCCCTGTTGGGTCATGACAGCCTGAGGACGTCCTCCCTGTTGGGTCATGACAGCCTGAGGATGTCCTCCCTGTTGGGTCATGACAGCCTGAGGACGTTCTCCCTGTTGGGTCATGACAGCCTGAGGACGTCCTCCCTGTTGGGTCATGACAGCCTGAGGATGTCCTCCCTGTTGGGTCATGACACCCTGAGGACGTCCTCCCTGTTGGGTCATGACAGCCTGAGGATGTCCTCCCTGTTGGGTCATGACAGCCTGAGGACGTCTCCCTGTTGGGTCATGACAGCCTGAGGACGTTCTCCCTGTTGGGTCATGACAGCCTGAGGATGTCCTCCCTGTTGGGTCATGACAGCCTGAGGACGTCCTCTCTGTTGGGTCATGACAGCCTCAGAAGGGTCTCTAGTTTCACCGAAAATATTGGCGTTTTTCCTCTAATGTTGAATATGGATTCAGTGGCCACTATATTAGATACAGCCTTCTAGTACTGGGAAGGACGACCCCCTCATCCCCTCTGCCCAGAGAACAGCCCCCTGGTTCTTAGAGGCATGACTTGAACAAGGTGCTGGTGTTTCAGGGAGTAAAGTATTGACATTAATGTATAGGAATTAAAGATTCCTCAGTGTATATATATAGTGAGAGTTTTGTATCAGTTTAAGGAATTCAAGTATTTTTAGAGTGATGGTGAACAGAGTTCAATCATCCTTCCATGACCCTCATGTAGTTCTTAAGATTTTAAACTCAGTTAACCAGACATGACTCTGTCGTTCCTTCAAGACTGTGATGTCACCTCGTGCATGACAGGAACACTAGTCACCTCACACAGTGTCACCTCGTGCATGACAGGAACACTAGTCACCTCACACAGTGTCACCTCGTGTATGACAGGAACACTAGTCACCTCACACAGTGTCACCTCGTGTATGACAGGAACACTAGTCACCTCACACAGTGTCACCTCGTGCATGACAGGAACACTAGTCACCTCACACAGTGTCACCTCGTGTATGACAGGAACACTAGTCACCTCACACAGTGTCAAATCGTGCATGACAGGAACACTAGTCACCTCACACAGTGTCACCTCGTGCATGACAGGTGTTACGGCCTCTTACCTAACAATGGTAGTTAGGTAATTACCTCACCGGCCGGCAGTCAAGGGGTTACGTCATCAGACCTGATGTTTGACTGCCGGGCCGGCTTGACTGACAGTGTCATCGAGACTCTCCCCTATTCAACACTGGAGAGTCCACCAGCTCACTGATATACTACTGGAGTTCGTCAGTCAGACCTGCATAGAGAGTTGCAGTGTATTGAGTGCGCATGGTGAGCAACTCCATTGGCTGGATACCTACACAAGGAGAGCGGCAAGTCAGCCAGAATCACGGTACTGCGTACCTGCGACGTATGCTACCTGCGACGAAATACTGCGAGATTACCTGGACGATGTACTGGAGATGTACCTGCGACGATGTACCTGCGACGATGTACCTGAGATTGTTAACCGGAGTGTCAGGGTTTAAGTGGTGCATTCAGAGAGTTTGTGACGATGGCACGACACAGGTTGAGTCGTGTATTTGGGGTGTCATAACGCGGTGTAAAGGCTTTATGAGAAAGAGTTCATGATACAGGGGGCGTGTCATGTGGCACAGAGAAGGTGTCGTGTGACACAGCGATTGAGTCTTTATGGTACGGGTGTCGTGGAACCCCGTAGGTGCCATAAGACAGAGACAAGGGTGTCTGAGGACACGGTGGAGAAGGAGTATCATGACAAGGTGTGGTAGTGTCCTGCGTGACACTAGAAGATGGCAGCGACTTGACACTACACCGAATACTTGATTTTACTTGTGACTTTTATCTTGTACTGTGATTTTGTGTAAATATGTTTTTACACAGATTATTAGATTATATGTTTTTATTCAGAGTATGTTTTTATATTAATAATAATATAATAAATATTGAAAAGCTGATAGTTTACTCAGTATCCCAAACAGTCGTTATTACAAATGCTTCTTTATTTGTAATAACAGGACACTAGTCACCTCACACAGTGTCACCTCGTACATGACAGGAACACTAGTCACCTCACACAGTGTCACTCGTTGACAGGAACACTAGTCCCTCACCAGTGTCACTGATCAGGAACACTAGTCACCCACACATTGTCACCTCGTGCATGACAGGAACACTAGTCACCTCACACAGTGTCACCTCGTGTATGACAGGAACACTAGTCACCTCACAGTGTCACTGTGTATGACAGGAACACTAGTCACCTCACACAGTGTCATCTCGTGTATGACAGGAACACTAGTCATTTAAGCCATAAAAGTATTTTCTAATATATTGTCTCAGTCGCATCATGTTTGTTTATATTAGAATTTAAAAGAAATCGATGTGAAATTTGTTGAATATTTAAATTTGATAACAAACTTCTTTGAGTTTAGTGTTAACTTGCAAATATGGAAAGTATACGTACATATATATATACTTACATATATATATATATATATATATATATATATATATATATATATATATATATATATATAGTATATATATATAGATTGGTCACTAAGCCTACAGTTTAAGGTCAGTTTTATATCATAGTTTAAATTACGACCTTAAACTATGACTTTAAACTGACTTAAAGTCATAGTTGAAGGTCACAGTTGAAGGTCACAGTTGGTGGGTCTCCGTGACAAACTAAGGTCAACACTGCTGGGTGCCAGAGATGGCATCAGTGTCAACCTAACTTAGACAACCTCACAACAACAACCAACAACCAAATTTTGGGTGGTGGTGATAACCAGTGTTTATAGGTCAAGTTAAACTATTAATTAGGTCATTATAGCGTCGTAACGAGCGCCCGGTGTCGCCAAGTCTACACAATAATCATTTAAGTAAATTATGGTGGAGTGAGGCGAGTTTTATGACTAGTGATGCTTGGTGAGGTGGTGCCTGGCTCTGGCAATACTGCGGTAGGTCTACATGTCTATGAGTGTCTACATGTGTTTCTATGTGGATGTGTCTAATGTGTGTTTGTGTCTACGTGTGAGTGTATGAGAGCGTTCCATACACTGCTACAGTCAGTGTATGTAAGATATACACGAGGTCAGTATACACCTGGTTGTATCTGTCACCTCTACTGTCACCTTCCCTGCCACCTCCCCTGTCACATCCCCTGTCACCTTCCCTGTCATCTCCCCTGTCACCTCCCCTGTCACCTCCCCTGTCACATCCCCTGTCTCCTCCCCTGTCACCTCCCCTGTCTCCTCCCCTGTCATCTCCCCTGTTTCCTTCCCTGTCACCTTCCCTGTCACCTCCCCTGTCACCTTCCCTGTCACCTCCTCTGTCACCTTCCGTGTCACCTTCACTGTCTCCTCCCCTGTTACCTCCTGTCATCTCCCCCGTGTCACCTTCCGTGTCACCTCCACTGTCTCCTCCCCTGTCACCTCTCTAAATTAAGAAGAATTAAACTTTTCAGGTTCTGATGGGACGATATCTGATCGGCACCAGTCACAAGACCTGCTCTGATGACACAAAACCCGTGTAGCCAGCTGTAAGTGTAGCCATCTGGCACAGTGCAGTAACATGCTGCCACCGTGGCTGCTCAGTGCCAACTGACCAGGTCGATAGGTGGCAACCCCAGTCCGTGACGTCACTGGGCGGGGCACGAAGTGCTGAACCAATCAGTGGCGTCGATATAGATCTCTTAGGTGAAGACGTCATGAATGGATTCTCTGAACCAATCAGCTGCCTTGTTATAGATCTTTTCGCGAAATGACGTCAGAGGCGAGTCTTTCACAGAGGCCCTCTTCAACAGACTACAGAATCTCCTGTCTGTGTTGTTATTGTCTTGTGTTGTGTTACTGTCTTGTCTGTGTTGTTACTGTCTTGTCTGTGTTGTGTTACTGTCTTGTCTGTGTTGTGTTACTGTCTTGTCTGTGTTGTGTTACTGTCTTGTGTTGTGTTACTGTCTTGTGTTGTGTTACTGTCTTGTGTTGTGTTACTGTCTTGTGTTGTGTTACTGTCTTGTGTTGTGTTACTGTCTTGTGTTGTGTTACTGTCTTGTGGTGTGTTACTGTCTTGTGTTGTGTTACTGTCTTGTGTTGTGTTACTGTCTTGTGTTGTATTACTGTCTTGTGTTGTGTTACTGTTTTGTGTTGTGTTACTGTCTTGTCTGTGTTGTGTTACTGTCTTGTGTTGTGTTACTGTATTGTGTTGTGTTACTGTTTTGTGTTGTGTTACTGTTTTGTGCTGTGTTACTGTTTTGTGCTGTGTTACTGTCTTGTGTTGTGTTACTGTCGTGTGTTGTGTTACTGTCTTGTGTTGTGTTACTGTCGTGTGTTGTGTTACTGTCTTGTGGTGTGTTACTGTCTTGTGGTGTGTTACTGTCTTGTGTTGTGTTACTGTCTTGTGTTGTG
>WNWK01010951.1:30000-67258 GCA_009830355.1 Cherax destructor
TTGAGCTGAGACTGTGAGCAGGTTTGAGCTGACTGTGAGAAGGTTGAGCTGAACTGACAAATGTTTGAGCTGAGACTGTGAGCAAAGGTTTGAGATGAGACTGTGAGCAAATGTTTGAGCTGAGACTGTGAGCAAAGGTTTGAGATGAGACTGTGAGCAAAGGTTTGAGCTGAGAGTTACGTTGCTGAATATTTTGATCATGAGAAGTACTTCTGATGTTTATTATAAAAACTTGTAAGCTGGTGAGCATTTTGTTTTTTTTATTTAGGCTGAATTTTGGAGTTTGGTAGACAGACACTGGTCTGGGGAGATGTGTGTTGTTGTCTCTCATCTCCTGAGACACTGATCTGGGGAGACATGTGTTGTTGTCTCTCATCTCCTGAGACACTGGTCTGGGGAGATGTGTGTTGTTGTCTCTCATCTCCTGAGACACTGGTCTGGGGAGATGTGTGTTGTTGTCTCTCATCTCCTGAGACACTGGTCTGGGGAGATGTGTGTTGTTGTCTCTCATCTCCTGAGACACTGATCTGGGAGACATGTGTTGTTGTCTCTCATCTCCTGAGACACTGATCTGGGGAGACGTGTGTGTATGTCTCTCACCCTGAGACACTGGTCTGGAGATGTGTGTTCAACATTAATCTCCATCTCCTGAGACACTGGTCTAGGGAAACTGTGTTGATATTTCTCATTCTGAGAACTGGTTGATATATGTGTTATTCTCTATCTCCTGAACACTGGTCATTGGGAGATGTATGTTTGTTGTCTCTCATCTCCAGGACACTGGTCAGGGTAGATGTGTTTAATTGTCCTCATCTCTCTCGAGACACTGGTCGTGAGGGAGATGTGTGTGATCACTCTTATCTCCTGAGACACTGGTCTTGGGGTTGATGTGTATTGTGCTCTCATCTCCGAGACCACTTGTACTGGGGAGATGTGTGTGTTATCTCTCATCTCCCGAGACACTGGTCTGGGGAGATGTGTGTTGTTGTCTCTCATCTCCTGAGACACTGGTCTGGGGAGATGTGTGTTGTTGTCTCTCATCTCCCGAGACACTGGTCTGGGGAGATGTGTGTTGTTGTCTCTCATCTCCTGAGACACTGGTCTGGGGAGATGTGTGTTGTTGTCTCTCATCTCCTGAGACACTGGTCTGGGGAGATGTGTGTTGTTGTCTCTCATCTCCTGAGACACTGGTCTGGGGAGACCTGTGCTGTCATTTCTTACCCGAGGTGTTCAAAACCTCCCCTTGTTCAACACCATTATCATCACAATCCTAACCATCAACATCCTATAAAAATTAATAATAACAATAATAATAATAATAATTAATTAATTCATTAATAATAATTTACAATTATTATTATTATTATTATTATTATTATTATTATTATTATTATTAAGTATCCAGGACCCCGGCAGCGTTAATAGGTTGTCTCTAACTTTTTCCGATTCTACTCTGCACAAATCTCGAGAACGGCTCGTCGTATCGCCTTCAACTCTTCCGAAACGCGTGTGATCACTGGGAAAAACGTTTCCCTGATCGGCCATTTTTGGCGGTTTTCGACCCTTGGAGTAACTTAGCCTCATTTACCTACACCCCCCCTTCGATACTGGTGGGGGGAGAGGGGGAAGGGGAGAGCTCTTGATCCAAGAAAGTTGACTTGCCTCCCCCCGCACTTGGATGGTATTTGGAATGCCTCCCATTTCACAGTCGCTGTATGACCCGTGCGGATTTAGCGCTTTATTCCGATTAAAACGTAACGTGTCAGGTAAAAGGACACACATGCAATAATTTTTTTTTTACTGTGGCGACGTTTCGCTCTCCAGTAGCTTTGTCAGGCCGTTACGAACAATACATCGACCAGCTCACACTAGTACCTCTATATACCGTCTGTGTCCAGGTATTGTTTGTAACGGCTTGACAAAGCTCCTGGAGAGCGAAACGTCGCCACAATAAAAATGTCATCACGGGTCTGAGGCAGCGTGGGTCGTCAGTCATCACGGGTCTGAGGCAGCGTGTGGGTCGTCAGTCATCACGGGTCTGAGGCAGCGTGGGTCGTCAGTCGTCACGGGTCTGAGGCAGCGTGTGGGTCGTCAGTCGTCATGGATCTGAGGCAGCGTGTGTGTCGTCAGTCATCACGGGTCTGAGGCAGCGTGTGGGTCGTCAGTCATCACGGGTCTGAGGCAGCGTGTGGGTCGTCAGTCATCACGGGTCTGAGGCAGCGTGTGGGTCGTCAGTCGTCACGGGTCTGAGGCAGCGTGTGGGTCGTCAGTCATCACGGGTCTGAGGCAGCGTGTGGGTCGTCAGTCGTCACGGGTCTGAGGCAGCGTGTGGTCGTCAGTCATCACGGGTCTGAGGCAGCGTGTGGTCGTCAGTCATCACGGGTCTGAGGCAGCGTGTGTGTCGTCAGTCATCACGGGTCTGAGGCAGCGTGTGGGTCGTCAGTCGTCACGGGTCTGAGGCAGCGTGTGGGTCGTCAGTCATCACGGGTCTGAGGCAGCGTGTGGGTCGTCAGTCATCACGGGTCTGAGGCAGCGTGTGGGTCGTCAGTCGTCACGGGTCTGAGGCAGCGTGTGGGTCGTCAGTCGTCACGGGTCTGAGGCAGCGTGTGGGTCGTCAGTCGTCACGGGTCTGAGGCAGCGTGTGGTCGTCAGTCGTCACGGGTCTGAGGCAGCGTGTGGGTCGTCAGTCATCACGGGTCTGAGGCAGCGTGTGGGTCGTCAGTCATCACGGGTCTGAGGCAGCGTGGGTCGTCAGTCGTCACGGGTCTGAGGCAGCGTGTGGGTCGTCAGTCGTCACGGGTCTGAGGCAGCGTGTGGGTCGTCAGTCGTCACGGGTCTGAGGCAGTGTGGGGTCGTCAGTCATCACGGGTCTGAGGCAGCTGTGGGTCGTCAGTCGTCACGGGTCTGAGGCAGCGTGTGGGTCGTCAGTCATCACGGGTCTGAGGCAGCGTGTGGGTCGTCAGTCATCACGGGTCTGAGGCAGCGTGGGTCGTCAGTCATCACGGGTCTGAGGCAGCGTGTGGGTCGTCAGTCATCACGGGTCTGAGGCAGCGTGGGTCGTCAGTCGTCACGGGTCTGAGGCAGCGTGTGGAGTGGACAGGATGGTCGTGGGTTGTGTACATACTAAGTTTTGCAGTAACAGCGACGAATGCGCGTCTTGTGGTCACCTTTAAGACGATTAGGGCTGATGTGTGTTCTTCATGGAGAAACAATCTCTAGGTGTTAGCTTGTGTAGGTTTTATTCTTTTTGTTTACACAGGCTAAGAGGCTGTGTAAACCTCAGCTCTGTCTGAGGTATACTGCCACCCCCCCCCAGGATGCCACCACACTAGTCGACTAACACCCAGGTATCTACTTACTGCTTGGTGAAGAGACAGCAGGTGTAAAGACACACGCCTAGCGTTTCCACACGTGCCGGGGATCGAACTATGGACGCTTAGTGTGTGAACTGAGTGCACTACTACCTGAGCCACGAGACACGATCTACACACACACACACACAAACAAACAAACAAACAATGCGCATCATATGTAAGTCATTCAAGCGTGATAGTCTGATATACTGCTCTCTCTCTCTCTCTCTCTCTCTCTCTCTCTCTCTCTCTCTCTCTCTCTCTCTCTCTCTCTCTCTCTCTCTCTCTCTCTCTTAACTAGTACTAACTGTGGATACACGAGGTTATTTCACTTCCTCCGACTACTGTATATCAAGAAGCGGTAAACCCGTGTAGGTGGGTTCAGTGTAACAGGTGCTGGGTTACTCTTCCTTCCTCAGATCATCGCTAGTTTCATCTCCCTTCACCTAGTGTAGACTTTATGTCCCACTTGTGTATCTGATCCCTAGTCCCTGTGTGTGTGTGTGTAATTACTTAGTTATAATTGTTTATTAATGGCTACTGTAGCAGAGTTATGGTCGTGGTGCTTTAATACTCTGTTTATCACATTTTTGTTTTAAATTTGCACTGGTTGCATCACTTGCTAATTTTACATCTATGGCTTCTTGTTATTCTTGTTGCCGCTGGTAAGAAGTCTTCTTTATCTTCTCTTTCAACTCATTCAAGACCTTATATGTTGTTATCATGTCTCCTCTTATCCTGCTATCAGCCAACACAGGTCCCTCAGCCTGGAGTCAATGTATTCAGTCCATATGTTGTTGTTGTTGTATGTTCGCCGGTACATCCGGCCCCGGTCTTCTCCAAATGGTGACCCAGCATTGGCCCCCTGGGTAGAGGGTGTCGGTCATCTTCTTCTTTCTTTCTTTCTTTCTTGCTGTGGCTCCCCATGATGGGGAGTGTCTTCTGACGTCGCATCTTCATCAGCAGATCTTGGTACTTCAGGCTGTGGTTCTACCTACCACTGTGGTTCTACCTACCACTGTGGTTCTACCTACCACTGTGGTTCTACCTACCACTGTGGTTCTACCTACCACTTCTCCCAGCATATGCTGGGAGAAGTGGCTTATATACTGCAGTCAGATGAGTAGAAGCAGGAGGAGGCGGAGTCACCACTGGACAAATCCACTAGTGTAAGTAGGTCGTGTCTGTAGGTTAGGCAAGTGTAGAAGAATTCCCTGTATTAAGATCCCATTAACATCAAATGTTCTTCATGTGGCCTGATTTTACTTTACTTGGGGCAACCCACTTGTCACATCCACCCATGCAGACGTTTTTACCCCTTATAACTATTCGCATTTTCCTCTCAAGCAAAAAGTTTCTCATCCATACTTGGAGGGTGTTCCGGGGTCAACACCCCCGCGGCCCGGTCCATGACCAGGCCTCGCGGTGAGTGTTCCGGGGGTCAACACCCCCGCGACCTGGTCCACGACCAGGCCTCGCGGTGAGTGTTCCGGGGGTCAACGCCCCCGCGGCCCGGCCTCGCAAATAAAAAGATCCTCGAAGGGATTTCAAAACGATTTATTGGTGTGTAATGTTTATTAAAGTCTCCAAAAGTGAGGTTTACCACTGGAACAATTTACCTTTACCTCCTCTTATAATTTGCAGCCTCCAAATAAATCTTTCATGGGGGAAATCTGTCAAAATCTTCAATTCTAGGTAAATACAGGCTGGTCACGTATTTATTTACTGAATCATTTTGGTAACTCTTTCATAACTTAATAAATTGGAAATACGTGAATGTACAGACCAGAAACCAAATTGACTGCCAGTTAGTATGTTGTTCTTCTCTAAGTATTAAATCCTCTTTACTCAAATGCCTTTTTCCAACAAATCGCCGGACAACAACAGAAATATGTTGGGTCTGCCACTGAGTTAGTACTGGTGAGTGCAAGTGTTTTATGTAATCTGAGCAGCATTCTCGTTCCAAGTTTGAAGTTGAGCTGGCACGTCGTTAAAAATTTATTTCCTTTTATAAAGTAACTGCTAAAAAATGGTTCAGGGAGATTAAGCGACATATTCTCACTGGAAGCTGAAAATATTTAAAAATGTTTGAACCATTTGGCTTTATATTTATGCCTATCAGTGGCGTCTTAGAGCTTTTCTTATACGTGTTTTAAGACCCTAATGAGCTGTTAGTCTGGTCTTAGAGCTATTCTTATATGTGTTTTAAGACCTCAAGGAGCTGTCAGTCTGGTCTTAGAGCTATTCTTATATGTGTTTTAAGACCCCAATGAGCTGTCAGTATGGTCTTAGAGCTTTTCTTATGTGTTTTAAGACCCCAAAGTGCTGTCAGTCTGGTCTTAGAGCTTTTCTTGTATGTGTTTTAAGACCCCAAGGAGCTGTCAGTCTGGTCTTAGAGCTTTTCTTATATGTGTTTTAAGACCCCAAGGAGCTGTCAGTCTGGTCTTAGAGCTTTTCTTATATGTGTTTTAAGACCCCAAGAAGCTGTCAGTCTGGTCTTAGAGCTTTTGATATGTGCATTTACTAGCAATTTCTTTACTTCCTCTTCAGTTATTTCAGTATCCTGTAATTCAGTTGTCTGTCAGAGAGTGAAACCTCCTACGTGAACCACATCTCCTGGTGAACACTGGCCTCAAACTTTCTCTTCAACACTCGACACATCTCCTGGTGAACACTGGCCTCAAACTTTCTCTTCAACACTTGACACATCTCCTGGTGAACACTGTCCTCAACCTTTCTCTTCAACACTCGACACATCTCCTGGTGAACACTGTCCTCAAACTTTCTCTTCAACACTCGACACATCTCCTGGTGAACACTGTCCTCAAACTTTCTCTTCAACACTCGACACATCTCCTGGTGAACACTGTCCTCAAACTTTCTCTTCAACACTCGACACATCTCCTGGTGAACACTGTCCTCAAACTTTCTCTTCAACACTTGACACATCTCCTGGTGAACACTGTCCTCAAACTTTCTCTTCAACACTCGACACATCTCCTGTTGAACACTGTCCTCAAACTTTCTCCTCATTATTTAATCATTGTAATGTGTCTTGAACATTAAGGTGAGAAATGGGACACATGTGCAACATTTGGGAATCTGTATTGAGATTCCTCAGATGTTGCACAAGTCTTCCATTGGTTAACTTGTTGGTGTTGTAAACGATATACATTATAACATTTAGTTTGTTTCAGTCTTAAATAAAAGGTTTGGTTGTGTTTTGCTCTTGTCTGCCATTTCATTTTCAAAATGTCTTTCTTTGCCTCTCCTTACATTTGTATGTTCATTTCTAGTCTCTGAATCTTTGATAAGTTTATTCATTGCTCTTCTTCCTTATGTTAATTTCAAGCGGGTTTTTCTTCATAGGTTTTCAACACCTTCCATTGAATCATTTTTTTTATTATTCCAGTCTTATATTCCTGTTTGGAATAGTTTGTTTAATTCAGTTGTCATATTCACTACAGAACTCTATGTACAGATTATTTATATCTGTCCCTCGTAGTATATTCTTCCTGTTAATTTATCTAAAATATTAATTTAAAACATTGTAACTTATCTTTCTTATAATAATCTTTATAAATGTCTTGTTGTCGTCTCCTAAATTATATTTTACTGTGTATGTTGCTTCCGGGAGAACACACACACACACACACACACACACACACACACACACACACACACTCACACATACATACAACAGGCCTAGTGTCTAATCGACATGTGCCTAGGACAAAATGGTAACTAACACATACACACACACGTCTCCGGAAACACACATCAACCAGATAACCGCGGCAGCATATGGGCGACTGGCAAACCTAAGATTAGCGTTCTGTTACCTTAACAAGGAATCGTTCAAGACACTGTACACCATGTACGTCAGGCCCATACTAGAGTATGCAGCACCAGTCTGGAACCCACACCTGGTCAAGCATGTCAAGAAATTAGAGAAAGTGCAAAGGTTTGCGACAAGGCTAGTTCCACAGCTCAGGGGAATGCCATATGAAGAAAGGTTGAGGGAAATAGGACTAACAACACTGGAGGCCAGAAGGGTTAGAGGAGACATGATAATGACATACAAAATACTGCAAGGAATCGACAAGGTAGATAGTGACAGGATGTTCCAGAGAGGGAATACAGAAACAAGGGGACACAACTGGAAGCTGAAGACTCAGATGAGTCAAAGAGATGTTAGGAAGCACTTCTTCAGCCATAGAGTAGTTAGGAAGTGGAATAGTCTAGCGAACGATATAGTGGAGGCGGGAACCATACATAGTTTTAAGACAAGGTATGATAAAGCTCATGGAGCAGGGAGAGCAGAGACCCAGTAGCGGACAGCGAAGAGGCGGTGCCAGGAGCTGAGCCTCGACCCCTGCAACCACAATTAGGTGAGTACACACACATAGTTTTAAGACGAGGTTTGATAAAGCTCATGGAGAAGGGAGAGAGAGGACCTAGTAGCAATCAGTGAAGAGGCGGGGCCAGGAGCTATGACTCGACCCCTGCAACCACAAATAGGTGAGTACACATACATACACAAACACACACAGGGAAGCAACAGCGAGTCATGGTACCTGAAGAGGTATCACAGTGGGCGCCTGTGACGAGCGGGTACCACAGGGGTCAGTCCTAGGACCAGTGCTGTTCTTGGTATATGTGAATGACATGACGGAAGGGATAGACTCAGAAGTGTCCCTGTTTGCAGATGATGTGAAGTTAATGAGGAGAATTAAATCAGATGAGGATCAGGCAGGACTACAAAAAGACCTGGACAGGCTGGACACCTGGTCCATCAACTGGCTCCTCGAATTTAACCCCGCCAAATGCAAAGTCATGAAGATCGGGGAAGGGCAAAGACTTCAAACCCCACTCAAGGAGAAAGATCTTGGGGTGAGTATAACACCGAGCACGTCTCCGGAAGCACACATCAACCAGATAACTGCTGCAGCATGTGGGCGCCTGGCAAACCTGAGAATAGCGTTCCGATACCTCAGTAAGGAATCGTTCAAGACACTGTACATCGTGTACGTCAGGCCCATACTGGAGTATTCATCACCAGTTTGGAACCCACACCTGGTCAAGCACGTCAAGAAATTAGAGAAATTGCAAAGGTTTGCAACAAGGCTAGTTCCAGAGCTAAGGGGAATGTCCTACGAAGAAAGGTTAAGGAAAATCGACCTGACGACACTGGAGGACAGGAGGGTTAGGGAAGACATGATAACGACATACAAAATACTACTTGGAATAGACAAGGTGAATAGAGACAGGATGTTCCAGAGAAGGGACACATAAACAAGGGGTCACAATTGGAAGTTGAAGACTCAGATGAGTCAAAGGGATGTTAGGAAGTATTTCTCCAGTCATAAAGTTGTCAGGAAGTGGAATAGTCTAGCAAGTGATGTAGTGGATGCAGGAACCATGCATAGCTTTAAGACGAGGTATGATAAAGATAATGGAGCAGGGAGAGAGAGGACCTAGTAGCGGTCAGTCTCGACCCCTGCAACCACAATTAGATGAGTACAAATAGGTGAGTACACACACACACACACAAGAGGGGGGGGGAGCAGAAAACCCTTTAAATTATTGCCTTGTTTTTCTGACAAGCGTTGAAAAAATTATTGGAAAAAGCTATTAGAGAAGGTGAGGTAAAACTCTTGGAGAGTAAAACCTGATAAACACAAAAGTAATTCTCTTGTCGGCCAACAAATTTATGTCTATGAAAGTATTAATCTACTATGAAAGTATTAATCTATTATGAAAGTATTAATCTATTATGAAAGTATAAATCTATTATGAAAGTCGTGGTGGAATTTATTCAAGAAAGAAATGGATGAGCAGATTATATTTATGTGGATTTTAGAAAAGCTTTTGGCGGAGTTCCTCATGGAATACTAATTTGGAAACTGAATAATATTACATGATTAAATTTAAAAAAAAAAATGATATATTAAAGATTCCTGAAGATGGGAGTGTGGGGTGTGCCGAGAGCCATTGTTGCATTCAATGTGCATCACATGCAACCTCATTCATGCATGTCATCGACAGCCAACTTAAAGGCACTGTAGATCATTGCTTGCTTGAATGAGTGTATCATTTAGTTACAGCGTGACTACCAGTTGTGCTGGAGGTTGTCTACGTGTTCAGGGTGGATAAGGAGGGTCCCAAGTGAGGGTACCTCGTGTGTAGGTGCAGCCTGGACCTTCAAGCCCTCACAGGCCTCGAGATGTTGAACACTGTACCAGAATCTGTCCTCGGTACAGGTGCTGAAAGCTGTAGCAGTGTCAGTTATCATACTTATGCTTTTTCTCTCTCTCTCTCTCTCTCTCTCTCTCTCTCTCTCTCTCTCTCTCTCTCTTCCTCCCTCAAAACTCTATCCATGTTTTGTATATTGCTCATAACCACTGTGCATAAGTTCTAGTGGTGGGAATATATATTAAACCAATACTGTCTTCTGGTGTATACTGTATTCCTAATCCATGATTGTTCTATTGACTGTGCTATACCTAGCACAGCTCGAGTGCAGGACTACTGGAAGTACCTGTTCTCCCAAGGGACACTACCATCACAGCTCAGCTAAAAACAGGTAATTACACACACACACACACACACACACACACACACTGAGAGGAATTGACACGGTGGACAGAGACAGAATGTTCCAGAGATGGGACACAGCAACAAGGGGACACAGTTGGAAGATGAAGACTCAGATGAATCACAGGGATGTTAGGAAGTATTTCTTCAGTCACAGAGTGGTCGGGAAGTGGAATAGTTTGGGAAGCGATGTAGTGGAGGCAGGTTCCATACATAGCTTTAAGAAGAGGTATGATAAAGCTCATGGTGCAGGGAAAGTGACCCAGTAGTGGTCAGTGAAGAGGCGGGTCCAGGAGCTATGACTCGACCCCTGAAACCACAACTAGGTGAGTACACACACACACACACACACACACACAATTCCTTGTAACCCCAACTCATGTTCCCCACTCATGCATAATAACTCAAAATGAACCATACCTTACCAACCATCCTGACCCACCTACACTCCGATTCCTAACCCCTATTAAGTAAAGTAAAGTAAAGTAAATTTTATTTCATTGCAGATTGCAGATTACATAGGTATTGGTAGTTACAATGTAAATTGAGTGCAAGGAGAGCCACTGTCATGCCATGGCATTAGGGGCAGCTTAATCTAGACTATGTACTTAATATTAGAGAAATTTATGGAGTTTATTCTAGTTAAAAATTGTTTTCAAAATTACAATATGATGAAATTGTACTGTTTAAATTATTATATGATGATATTAGATTGTTACAGGTGTTTAGATTCTCGAATGGTAATATGGAATTGAGATTATCTTAAGGAAAATAACATTGAGCATTTTTGACATTAACTTATAATATGAGTATTTGGTTTTCATTGAGTAGGGGTAACATAATAGTAAAAATTATTAAAAATTGAGATTATCGTATAGGAAAGTAATAATGAGCATTTTTCAAAATAGTTTATAGTATGATCATTTAGTTTTGGGTGAGTAGGTGGTTTTTGAGTTGAGTCTTAAATTGATTTTCACACTAGAGTATCTTAATATTTACTGATAATGAATTCCAGATTATGGGGCCCTTTATGTGCATAGAATTTTTACATAGGTTGATATGAACACGGGGTATATCAAAAAGTGATCTGTGTCTTGTGTTGTGGTCATGGGTCCTATTAAAGTTGGTGAGGAGAATTTTGAGCAGAGGGTTTATATTAGAGTGTAAAGTTTTATATATGTAGTAGGCACAAGAGTAAGTATGAATGTTCTTTACGGTGAGTAGTTTTAGACTTTTGAATACTGGTGGAATTGCAGAATTCAATCTCATAATCAACTCCCTCATCCCCCGAGCCCCTTTTCCACTCTGTTCCCCGCCCTCCCCATCCTTCCTCACCCATGCACAAGGTCTCGCCCACTCCCAATACAAGATCCACTCCCTTGCCCATACTTCCAGCCTCCAGGAGAGTTGGAACCCATAAACCAGAACATAATAACACAAAGGAAACTGAAAGTGGGATATAAAAATGTAGATGGGATAAATAACAAAAAAGACACAATACCGTGACTGGAACAACTCTCTCCGTTCCTTAGACATCAAACTTTCCTTTCGCCAGACTAACACTCTTCGCACTAATCTAGTTCATACCTCCCCTCCCTCTACAGATTCTCCTGGTGTTTACTCTATTTCTTGCTCCTCCTGTCCTCTTCAGTACTTCGGAGAAACTGGCCGATCACTTTCTGACAGACTTAGGGAGCACAAAAATAGTGTTAGGCTTGGCGACACTAATAATGCTCTTTTCTGTCATGTCAGAGATCACAGTCATCCCATTGATTGGTCTTCTGCTAAAACTGTCTACCCTACGTCCAACTTTCACAGTCGCCGTTTGGTTGAATCCTCCCTTATACACAACTTTCCCTGTATGAATCTTAGCCCTGGCTTTGTCTCTGTAGATGCTTTCCTCTCCCATTACATTGTTAAATGCTCCAAACTTCAGAACACCCGTGAATTAACCTGATTCCTTCCCCCTCTTTCTCTTCCCCCTTCTCCTCTTTCTCCTTTCTCCTCTGGGTTCTCTTTCTTTTCTTTTCTTTTGCCTTGTATTTGTCCTCTATTTTATTTTATTTTATTTTTATTTTTTATTTTTATTTTTATTTTATTTTTCCCCACTGTTTTCTTGTTCTTACCCTTACCTGCCGTCAGCGTCTTTGCAGTGCTCCTTTCCTAGCTTATGACTGACTCCACTACTACTACCACTACCACCTTCACTACTACCTCCTTACCCCTCCACCACTTTCTTGTGCCCTCCCTGTCTGCCTGCCTATAAATACCCCTTCCTCCTGTCCTTCGTGTTAGTGTGACTTTGAAAATGGTCCAAGTCGGACCGAAACGTCGTCGTAAGCTCCTCTCCTTTTATATGTGCGGGTTGTGTGTGTAGATGGGATGAAAGATAAGAATTATGAATGGAAAAAGCAGACAGAGAAGGCATAGACATTGTAGCAATAACAGAGACCAAGCTCAGACAAGTGATAACAGATGCAGTCTTCTCAAAAGGATATCAAATAATGAGAAAGGATAGAGGAAACAGGGAAGGTGAAGAAGTGTCAGTGTTAATCAGGAACTGGTAGATTTTTTGAGAGAAGATGTGAGACCCAAGGTGGATGATAGCAGTGATGTACAACCCTCCACTAAACAGCAGGAGACCAAAACAGAAATAAGATGAGACCATCAGAGGGATAGTGGACACGATAGTGGAGGCAGTGCAAAATTACTGACGAGGGACTCAACCATAAGGAAACAGACTGGAAAAGTCTGGAGCCACACTTAGGGACTGGATCCATGCCGAGCTAAGTTACTGCAGATGGCGATTAAAAGCTTCATGAGTCAGCATGTCAAGGACACAACTAGAGAGAGAAGAGGGGACTAACCAGAGAGGCTGCACCCTGTGTTCACCGTGACTCTGATGTAGGAAACACTAAATACGAGAGGCGCCTCAGTGTTAGCAGTGGTCCAGTACTGAGATTCTATTACTTTGTGAGAATGTGGAGAAAAATGTAAACATGAAGGAAGAGGCCAACTTGACTTTAAAAGAGGAAACTGTGATGGCAGGAGATAGTTCCTAAATGGAGTGCCAAGGAAAGTGGAGCT
Source organism: Cherax destructor (assembly GCA_009830355.1). Lineage (NCBI taxonomy): Eukaryota > Metazoa > Arthropoda > Malacostraca > Decapoda > Parastacidae > Cherax > Cherax destructor. Next base: position 43,038 of record WNWK01010951.1, read on the forward strand.
AGATGGACAGTGATGGAAATGACGGAAAGTACCAGGAGGCAATGGAGAAATTCGTACCCAGAAGATAAACAGGCCAGACCAGAGTGAGCCTATAGTTCACTCAGAGGTACAAGGAGGTACAAACTAAAAGTGCAAGAGATAGAATATAGAAAACAAATAATGTCAGAAAACAGGGAAGTGAGCAGAACAGCCAGAAATGAATATGCACTGTCAAGAAGAGAGAGAGGCTGAAGACAATGTGATAATGACATTTCATTAAAAGCAAAATCTGAGGTGATGTCTTACAGTTATATCAGAGAGAAGACATAAATGAAAAACAGGGTATAGGGAAAGGAAGGAAGGAGGGAGCTCACTAAGAATAACCAGGAAGTCTAAAAGGAGTGGAGTGAAAATTTAGGGAAATATTTTCAGTGGAATAAATAACATTGCCAGTGTCAAAGAGGGAGAGTGCACCAACGAGTACTGGACACTATATACACAACAGAAGGTGAGATGAAAAAACCTCCTGAGGGGTCAGGAGGTGTAATGAGCTAGACAGCGAAGTGGTAGAGGCAGAATCCATGCATAGCTTTAAGAATAGGTATCTCAGGGATTATGCAGCCAGGAAAGAGAGTGAACCTAGCGGCCAATGGGGAGATGAGGCCAGGAGCTGAGACTTGTCAACTACAACCACAAATAGGTAAGTACACACACACACACGAAGGGAGAGAGACCCAGTAGCGGCCAGTGAAGAGGCGGGGCCAGGGCTATGAATCGACCCCTGCAACCACAACTAGGTGAGTACACACATCAGGAGGATCTTGAACCAAGAAACTGGAGTCACCCTTCCCTTAGGATCAAACCTATTTACCTCCTGTACTACTTGTCCTCCACCCTGGCCCTCTCACTCCCTCCCTCCCTCCCTACTTCCTACCTCTCTTCCACCCTTCCACTGACCATCTTCCCTCCCTACCCTTTATCTCACACTCCTCCCTCGTTTTCTCCCACCGTCCCTCTCCCCCACCCTTCATTCTCACACTACCTCCCTCCCTCCCACTCTCCTACCTTCCCATCCTCCCTCTCTCCTATCCACCCTCTCTCTCACACACTCCTTACCTCCCACTTCTCTCCCTCCCTCCATTCCTTCCTTCCTCCAGTCTTTACATAGGTTGTATAAACATTGGTAATATATCTCAGTACTTTGTGTGTTCCTCTCAGCCTCACCACTGCCTCGCCTCAACACTGCCTCGCCTCAACACTGCCTCGCCTCAACACTGCCTCGCCTCACCACTGCCTAGCCTCAACACTGCCTTGCCTCAACACTGCCTCGCCTCACCACTGATTCGCCTCACCACTGCCTCGCCTCAACACTGCCTCGCCTCACCACAGCATCGCCTCACCACTGCCTCGCCTCACCACTGCCTCGCCTCACCACTGCCTCGCCTCACCACTGCCTCGCCTCAACACTGCCTCGCCTCACCACTGCCTCGCCTCAACACTGCCTCGCCTCAACACTGCCTCGCCTCAACACTGCCTCGCCTCAACACTGCCTCGTCTCACCACTGCCTCGCCTCAACACTGCCTCGCCTCACCACAGCCTCGCCTCACCACTGCCTCGCCTCACCACTGCCTCGCCTCACCACTGCCTCGCCTCAACACTGCCTCGCCTCAACACTGCCTCGCCTCAACACTGCCTCGCCTCAACACTGCCTCGCCTCAACACTGCCTCGCCTCAACACTGCCTCGCCTCACCACTGCCTCGCCTCAACACTGCCTCGCCTCACCACAGCCTCGCCTCAACACTGCCTCGCCTCAACACTGCCTCGCCTCAACACAGCCTCGCCTCAACACTGCCTCGCTTCAACACAGCCTCGCCTCAACACTGCCTCGCCTCACCACTGCCTCGCCTCAACACTGCCTCGCCTCACCACTGCCTCGCCTCACCACTGTCTCGCCTCAACACTGCCTCGCCTCACAACTGCTTCGCCTCACCACTGCCTCGAATCACCACTGCCTCGCCTCACCACTGTCTCGCCTCAACACTGCCTCGCCTCACCACTGCCCCGCCTCACCACTGCCTCGCCTCAACACTGCCTTGCCTCAACACTGCCTCGCCTCACCACTGCCCCGCCTCACCACTGCCTCGCCTCAACACTGCCTCGCCTCACCACAGCCTCGCCTCAACACTGCCTCGCCTCACCACTGCCTCGCCTCACCACTGCTTCGCCTCACTACTGCCTCGCCTCAACACTGCCTTGTCTCAACACTGCCTCGCCTCACCACTGCTTCGCCTCACCACTGCCTCGCCTCAACACTGCCCCGCCTCACCACTGCCTCGCCTCACCACTGTCTCGCCTCAACACTGCCTCGCCTCACCACTGCTTCGCCTCACCACTGCCTCGCCTCACCACTGCCTCGCCTCAACACTGCCTTGCCTCAACACTGCCTCGCCTCACCACTGCTTCGCCTCACCACTGCCTCGCCTCACCACTGCCTCGCCTCACCACAGCCTAGCCTCAACACTGCTCGCCTCAACACTGCCTCGCCTCAACACTGCCTCGCCTCAACACTGCCTCGCTCAACACTGCCTCGCCTCACCACTGCTCTCGCCTCACCACTGCCTCGCCTCAACACTGCCTCGCCTCACCACTGCCTCGCCTCACCACTGTCTCGCCTCAACACTGCCTCGCCTCACAACTGCATCGCCTCACCACTGCTCGCATCACCACTGCCTCGCCTCACCACTGTCTCGCCTCAACACTGCCTCGCCTCACCACTCCCCGCCTCACCACTGCCTCGCCTCAAGTCACTCCTGCTCACACTGCTATTGACCTCACACTGCTAATATCTACTCACTGCTGCCTCAACAACGCCTTACCAAGCTGCTCAAGCTGCCTGCTCTACCTACTCTCGCCATCACCACTGTTGCCTCACCACTTGCCTCAACACTGCTTGTCTCAACACTGCCTAACCTCACCACTGTTACCTCACATACTCGCCTCAACACTGCCCCGCCTCACCACTGCCTCGCCTCACCACTGTCTCGCCTCAACACTGCCTCGCCTCACCACTGCTTCGCCTCACCACTGCCTCGCCTCACCACTGCCTCGCCTCAACACTGCCTTGCCTCAACACTGCCTCGCCTCACCACTGCTTCGCCTCACCACTGCCTCGCCTCACCACTGCCTCGCCTCACCACTGCCTCGCCTCACCACTGCCTCGCCTCAACACTGCCCCGCCTCACCACTGCCTCGCCTCACCACTGCCTCGCCTCACCACTGTTTCGCCTCAACACTGCCTCGCCTCACCACTGCCTCGCCTCACCACTGCCTCGCCTCCCCACTGCCTCGCCTCAACACTGCCTTGCCTCAACACTGCCTCGCCTCAACACTGCCTCGCCTCACCACTGTCTCGCCTCAACACTGCCTCGCCTCACCACTGCCCCGCCTCACCACTGCTTCGCCTCAGTATATTCACACAATGGGTAAAGTTTGTAAACACTCTAGAAAACTGATAATTAATTTTATCATTGTTAAGCCTCTCACAACTGCCATTACCAAACTGTTGCCTGTTCTACTAAGCTACACCTAGTTCAACTAGATTTAGTGCTTCTAATGTGCCCACTTAAACACTTCTAATGTAATATATATATATATATATATATATATATATATATATTATATATATATATGTCGTGATTAGGTAAACTGGTCAATTGCAGAACTCATCTAAAATTAAGTCCTTTCTAAAATCTTATACGTTAAGTATATTTTTTCATTGAGTTAATGTAAGAATTTTAATTTGTCCAAAGAAACTAACTCCTAACCTTATTACACAAGCGCATTTAATTTAGCTAACCAATCTAAATATAATTTTAATGTGTACATTAATTTAATATAATATAATATAATATATAATATATTATTATATCGTATATTATAATATATATATATAATATATATATAATAATATATTTATATATGATATAGTTGTATATATATAATAAATATTACTAATATATATATATATATCTTCGGCTCCAATGCGACTAGCCGAAGATTCAAACCCATGTCGTATTGGCTCGCCTCATGGTGAGCGAAAATCACACATGACGCTCTAACCCACTGCACCACTCAATCCTACAAGAATCAAGCACCCAGCAGAGCTAGGTGTTTTACTGCTCGTGAGGTTAGTACACCAAACGGAGTAGAATGAAATTAAATCAGAGGCACCCACACCATGTATGTCCTCGGATCAAGCTAAAACACCTAGCTCTGCTGGGTCCTTGATTCTTGTAGGATTGCGTGGTCCATATGATTTTCGCTCACCATGAGGCGGGCGAAAACGACATGGGTTCGAATCCTCGGCTAGTCGCAGTGTTGCTATTGATTAATACCACTCGTTCGTGTTACAATAATGATATATATATATATATATATATATATATATATATATATATATATATATATATATATATATATATATATATATATATCAGTGTTGCCAGTAAGAGGTTGAGTCAGTGTTGCCAGTAAGATGTTCTTGCCTCAACACATGAGAGTAAGAAGGCAACAAAGAGCACCTCGCTTAATTACCCTCCGTCTTAACAACCCTTGACCTGTTTAACCTCGTAAGAAACTAACCACTAATTACCTCCTTCTTCACCCTCACCCCCACCACTCCCACCCCCACCACCATCACCACCACTACCACAACCCCCACCTCCACTACCACTACTACCACCCTCACCACCCCCACCACCCCAACAACCCCCACCACCCCACCTCCACTACCACAACCGATACCACCCTCACCTCCACCACCAGCACCCCCACCACCACTACCACCACCTTACCACCCCACCCTTACCACCAGCACCCCAACCACCACTACTACCACCTCTACCACCCTCACCCCCACCACCATCACCCCCACCACCACTACCACCACATCAACCACCCTCACCCCAACCACCAGCACCCCACCACCACTACCACCACCGCTACCACCATCACCACCATCACTACCACTACCCAGGTAAGACTCGCAAAGGTAAGACTCGCTCAGGTAAAACTCGCTCAGGTAAGACTCGCTCAGGTAAGACTCGCTCAGGTAAGACTCGCTCAGGTAAGACTCGCTCAGGTAAGACTCCGGTAAGCTCCAGGTAAGACTCGCTCAGGTAAGACTCGCTCAGGTAAGACTCACTCAGGTAAGACTCCTCGTGACTCAGGTAAGACTCGCTCAGGTAAGACTCGCTCAGGTAAGACTCGCTCAGGTAAGACTCACCCAGGTAAGACTCGCTCAGGTAAGACTCGCTCAGGTAAGACTCGCTCAGGTAAGACTCACCCAGGTAAGACTCGCTCAGGTAAGACTCGCTCAGGTAAGACTCGCTCAGGTAAGACTCGCTCAGGTAAGACTCGCTCAGGTAAGACTCGCTCAGGTAAGACTCACCCAGGTAAGACTCACCCAGGTAAGACTCGCTCAGGTAAGACTCGCTCAGGTAAGACTCCCAGGAAGACTCGCTCAGGTAAGACTCCCAGGTAAGACTCGCTCAGGTAAGACTCCCCAGGTAAGACTCAGCTCCAGGTAAGACTCGCTCAGGTAAGACCCGTAAGACTCACCCAGGTAAGACTCACCTCAGGTAAGATCGCTCCGGTAGACTGCTCAGGTAAGACTCGCTCAGGTAAGACTCGCTCAGGTAAGACTCCGCTCAGGTAAGACTCCCAGGTAAGACTCCTCAGGTAAGACTCCGCTCAGGTAAGACTCGCCAGGTAAGACTCGCTCAGGTAAGACTCTGCTCAGGTAAGACTCACCCAGGTAAGACTCACCCAGGTAAGACTCGCTCAGGTAAGACTCGCTCAGGTAAGACTCACCCAGGTAAGACTCGCTCAGGTAAGACTCACCCAGGTAAGACTCGCTCAGGTAAGACTCACCAGGTAAGACTCGCTCAGGTAAGACTCACCCAGGTAAGACTCACTCAGGTAAGACTCGCTCAGGTAAGACTCGCTCAGGTAAGACTCGCTCAGGTAAGACTCGCTCAGGTAAGACTCGCTCAGGTAAGACTCGCTCAGGTAAGACTCGCTCAGGTAAGACTCACCCAGGTAAGACTCGCTCAGGTAAGAACTCGCCAGGTAAGACTCGCCAGGTAAGACTCGCCCAGGTAAGACTCGCCCAGGTAAGACTCGCTCAGGTAAGACTCGCCAGGTAAGACTCCCAGGTAAGACTCGCTCCAGGTAAGACTCGCTCAGGTAAGACTCGCCAGGTAAGACTCACCAGGTAAGACTCGCTCAGGTAAGACTCGCCAGGTAAGACTCCCAGGTAAGACTCCCCAGGTAAGACTCGCCAGGTAAGACTCACCAGGTAAGACTCACCAGGTAAAGCTCACCAGGTAAGACTCACTCCAGGTAAGACCCCAGGTAAGACTCACCAGGTAAGACTCCCAGGTAAGACTCACCAGGTAAGACTCGCCCAGGTAAGACTCACCAGGAAGACTCCCAGGTAAGACTCACCAGGAAGACTCCCCAGGTAAGACTCACAGGAAGACTCACCAGGTAAGACCACCAGGTAAGACTCGCCCAGGTAAGACTCACCAGGTAAGACTCCAGGTAGACCTCCAGGTAAGACTCCCAGGTAAGACTCCCAGGTAAGACTCACCAGGTAAGACTCACCCAGGTAAGACTCACCCAGGAAGACTCCCCAGGAAGACTCCCCAGGTAAGACTCCCAGGTAAGACTCACCAGGTAAGACTCACAGGTAGACTCACCCAGGTGACTCACCAGGAAGACTCACCAGGTAGACTCACCAGGTAAGACTCACCCAGGTAGACTCACCAGGTAGGACTCACCGGAAGACTCCCAGGTAAGACTCCCCAGGTAAGACTCCCAGGTAAGACTCACCAGGTAAGACTCCAGGAAGACTCCAGGTAAGACTCACCAGGAAGACCCCAGGTAAGACTCCCAGGTAAGACTCCCAGGTAAGACTCCCCGGTAGACTCACCCAGGTAAGACTCGCCCAGGTAAGACTCACCAGGTAAGACTCACCAGGTAAGACTCCCAGGTAAGACTCACCAGGTAAGACTCACCAGGTAAGACTCACCAGGTAAGACTCCCAGGTAAGACTCACCAGGTAAGACTCACCAGGTAAGACTCACCCAGGTAAGACTCACCCAGGTAAGACTCACCCAGGTAAGACTCACCCAGGTAAGACTCACCAGGTAAGACTCACCCAGGTAAGACTCACCAGGTAAGACTCGCCCAGGTAAGACTCACCAGGTAAGACTCACCCAGGTAAGACTCACCAGGTAAGACTCACCCAGGTAAGACTCACCAGGTAAGACTCACCCAGGTAAGACTCACCAGGTAAGACTCACCAGGTAAGACTCACCCAGGTAAGACTCACCAGGTAAGACTCACCCAGGTAAGACTCACCAGGTAAGACTCACCAGGTAAGACTCACCAGGTAAGACTCACCCAGGTAAGACTCACCAGGTAAGACTCACCAGGTAAGACTCACCAGGTAAGACTCAGCCCAGGTAAGACTCACCAGGTAAGACTCGCCAGGTAAGACTCACCAGGTAAGACTCCCAGGTAAGACTCACCCAGGTAAGACTCACCCAGGTAAGACTCACCAGGTAAGACTCACCCAGGTAAGACTCGCCCAGGTAAGACTCACCAGGTAAGACTCACCCAGGTAAGACTCGCCCAGGTAAGACTCACCAGGTAAGACTCACCCAGGTAAGACTCACCAGGTAAGACTCGCCCAGGTAAGACTCACCCAGGTAAGACTCGCCCAGGTAAGACTCACCAGGTAAGACTCACCAGGTAAGACTCACCAGGTAAGACTCACCCAGGTAAGACTCACCAGGTAAGACTCCCAGGTAAGACTCACCAGGTAAGACTCACCCAGGTAAGACTCACCAGGTAAGACTCGCCAGGTAAGACTCACTCAGGTAAGACTCGCCCAGGTAAGACTCACCAGGTAAGACTCACCCAGGTAAGACTCACTCAGGTAAGACTCACCCAGGTAAGACTCAGCTCAGGTAAGACTCGCTCAGGTAAGACTCGCTTAGGTAAGACTCCCAGGTAAGACTCACCAGGTAAGACTCACTCGGTAAGACTCACCAGGTAAGACTCGCTCAGGTAAGACTCACCAGGTAAGACTCACTCAGGTAAGACTCCTCAGGTAAGACTCGCCAGGTAAGACTCACTCAGGGTAAGACTCACCAGGTAAGACTCCTCAGGTAAGACTCGCCCAGGTAAGACTCGCCAGGTAAGACTCACCCAGGTAAGACTCCTCAGGTAAGACTCACCCAGGTAAGACTCACCAGGTAAGACTCACCAGGTAAGACTCACTCAGGTAAGACTCGCTCAGGTAAGACTCACCAGGTAAGACTCGCTCAGGGTAAGACCATCGGCTCAGGTAAGACTCACCCAGGTAAGACTCGGCTCAGATAAGACCGCTCAGGTAAGACTCGCTCAGGTAAGACTCGCTCAGGTAAGACTCGCTCAGGTAAGACTCGCCCAGGTAAGACTCGCTCAGGTAAGACTCGCTCAGGTAAGACTCACCCAGGTAAGACTCACCCAGGTAAGACTCGCTCAGATAAGACTCACCAGGTAAGACTCGCTCAGGTAAGACTCACCAGGTAAGACTCACCCAGGTAAGACTCGCTCAGATAAGACTCACCCAGGTAAGACTCGCTCAGGTAAGACTCACCAGGTAAGACTCACCAGGTAAGACTCACCAGGTAAGACTCACCAGGTAAGACTCACAGGGAAGACTTTCCCTTGTAAGATTTTTCCAGGTAAAATTTACCGGTAAGATGCCCAAGACCCCGGTAAAACTCCGGTGACTCACCGGTGAACCCCCGGGAAATACCCCGGAAAACTCACCCGGGAAGATTTGAGGAGATCCCGGGAGATCCCAAAGGGAAGATAGGAAAATTTTACCAGGGGAAAACCCCCCGGGCCTCCCCGGGAAAATCCCCAGGTAAGACTACCAGGAAACCCCCCAGGGACCCCCCAGGGAAGACCCCCGGAAGACCACCAGGTGACCACCCAACCCCGGTGACAAAGGTTAAATTATGTAGGGTTTTAAGCAAAAAAAATTAAACTTTAATCCTTGGGGTAGAAAACAAAAAAGGAGACCCCAATGTTGGGAGGGAACAAACTATACTCCTTTTTTTTTTTTTTTGTTTTTTATTCATCTTTTTTAAACCCCCCCATTTTTTTTTCCCCTTCCCTTTCTTTTCATTTTCCCCCTTTTAAATTTTTTTCTTTTCCCTTTTTCCCAAACTTCCCCTTTTTCCCCCCCCTTTTTTTCCCTTCCTTTTTCCTTTTCCTTTTTTACTTTTCCCTCCTTTTTCCCTTCATTTTTCCTTTTTTCCTTCCCCTCCCTTTTTCCCCCCCCTTTTCCCCCACCTCCCTTTTTTTCCCCTCCTTTTTCCCCTTCCTTTTTCCCCTTTCCCCCTTTTTTTCTTCCTTCCCTTTTTTCACCCCCTTTTTCCCCATCCCCTTTTCCCCTTTTACTTTTTTTTTTTTCCTTTTTCCCCTTCTCCACCCCCTTTCCCCCTTTTTTCACCCCTTTTCCCTTTTTTCTTCCCCTTTTCCCTTTTTCCCCTTTCCCATCTTTTCACCTTTTTTTTTCACATTCCCCTTTTCCCCTTACCCCCCCTTCTTCACCCCTTTATTCCCCCCACTTTCTTCCTTTTTCCCCCCTTCCTTTTTCTTTCTATTCTCCCCTTTCTTCTTTTTCCTTTTTTTTTCACCTTTCCTTTTTTCACCTTTTCCCTTTTTCTTCCACTCTTTTTCCCATCTCTTCTTCCTCCCCTTTTCTTCACATCCTTCTTTTTCCTTTTTCTTTCCTTCACCCCCCCTTTTTTCCCCATCCTTCTTCCCTTTTCTCCCCCTTTTTTCCCTTTTCCTCTTCCCCTTACTTCCTCTTTTTTCCCTTTTTAATTTTTTCCTTTTCCCCCCTTTTTTCCCCTTACCCCCCTTTTCTTCACATCCTTCTTTTTCCCACCCCTTTTTTTCCCCCCTTTTTTCCCCCTTTCCACATTCCCCTTTTTCACCTTTTTTTTTTCCCTTCCCTTTCCTTTTCACCCCCCCTTCCCCCCCATCCTTCCCCTTTCCCATTTTTTCACTCTTCTTTTTTCTTATTTTTCCTTCTTCCCCTTACCCCCCTTTTCCCCCCCCCCCTTCCTTTTTCCCCCCCTTTCCCCTTACCTCCCCCTTTCCCCCACATCCTCTTTCCCCCTCCTTTTCCCCTTACCTTTCTTCATTTTTTCAATTTTTTTTTTCACCCTTTTCCCCCCCTTTCCTTTTTTTCCACCCTTCTTCACCCTTTTTTCACTTCTTTTCACCCTTTTCCCCCCCATTCCTTTTTTCCCTTTTTTACCCTTTCCTTTTCACCTTTCCCCTTCCTTTTTTCTTTTCCCCCTTTTTCCCCCCTTCCCTTTTCTTTCCCCTTCTTTTTCCTTCATCCCCCTTTTCCCTTTTCCCTTCTTTCCCCCCTCTTCCCCTTTCCCCTTTTTCCTTTTCCCCCCTTTTTCCTTCCCCCCCTTCTTTTTTCCTTCCCCTTCCCCCCCTTTTTTTTTTTTTTTACCTTTCCCCTTTTTTCACTTTCCCCCTTTTTTTTTCCCTTTTTTCCCCCTTTTTTCCCTTCACCCCTTTTTCCCCTTACTTTTTTCTTCACCCCCTTCCTTACTTTTTTTCTTCCACCCCCTTCCCCTTTTCACTTTCTTCTTTTTCCCCCTTTTTCACTTCCCTTTACCCCTTTTTCTCCACTTCCTCTTTCCCCTTTTTTTTTTCTTTTTTTTCACTCCTTTTCCTTTTTTTTTCCTTTTCCTTTTTTCCCCTTTCCCCTTTTTTTTCACTTTTTCTTTCACTTTTTTTTCACTTCCTTTTTTTACTTTCCTTTTTTTCCCCTTCCTTTTTCCCTTTTCCCCCTTTTTTCCACCCCCTTTTCCTTTTTCCCCTTCCCCCCTTCCCCTTTTTTTACCCCCTTTTTTTACTTTTTTTTTCACCTTTTCCTTCATCCCCTTTTCTTCCCCATTCTCTTCTTTTTCTTCACCCTTTTTTCCCTTCCCCCTTTTCCTTTTCCCCCTTTTTTTTTCACCTTTTTTTTTCTTCCCTTTTTTTCCCTTTCCCCTTTTTTTTTTCACTTTTTTTTTTACCCCTTTTTTTTTTTTTTTCCCCTTTTTTCTTTTTTTTTTTCTTTTCCTTTTTTTTCCCCTTCCTTTCATTCTTTTTTTTTTTTTTCCTTTTTTTTTTTCCTTTTCTTTTTCCTTCTTTTTTCCCTTTTTCCTTTTTTTTTTTTTTTTCTTTCTTTTCCTTCTTTTCCTTTTCCTTTTTTTTTCCTTCCTTTTTTTTTCCTTCCCTTTTCTTTTCTTCCCTTTTCCTTTTCACTCTTCCCCCCTTTTTTTTTTTTCCTTTTTTTTTTTATTCTTCTTTTCCCTTTTTTTTTTCTTTTCTTTTTTTTTTTCTTTTTTTTTTTCCCTTTTTCCTTCCTTTCTCTTTCATTTCTTTTTTTCACTTTTTCATTTTCTTTTCTTTTTTCCTTTCACTTTTCTTTCTTTTTTTTTTCATTTTCTCTCCTTCTTTTTCACTCCTTCCTCCCTTCTCCTTCATTCACTTCTTTTCTCCTTCCTCTCTTCCTTCACTCTCTTCTTCTTCATCTTTCCTTCGTTCTTTACGAGAGGAAATGATATTCCATCTCCCTTCATCTTCTTCATTTCCTTCTTCCTCTACTTCTTTTTTAACCTTCCTTCACTCTCTTTTCCTTTTTTCTCCTTTTTCTCTTCCTTCTTTCCTTTTTTCCTTTTCCTTTTCCTCCTTCTCCTTCCTTCTTTCTTCTTCACCCTCCTGAACATTTTCTCACTAACAAGATTTACAATTACATCTAAGAACTTCTTTTCCCCCTCCTTCTCTTCCCCTTTTTATTCCCTTTGTGGTACGAGGAGAGGAAGGAGATAGTTCAGTTCAGGAACGGCAGGCAGGCAGGAGGGAACGGCAGGCAGGCATCTCCCTTGCTCAGGAGGACCGGCAGTCAGTCAGGAGCGGCAGGCAGGCAGTAGGATTGGCACAGCAAGATTTACAAATGCAAAGGGAGGCAGGAAAAACCCCCGGCTTGGCAGGCAGAGGGACGGGAGGCAGGCAGGAGGGACGGCAGGCAGTCAGGAGGGACGGCAGGCAGGCAGGAGGGACGGCAGGCAGCAGGAGGGACGGCAGGCAGGCAGGAGGGATGGCAGGCAGTCAGGGGGGACGGCAGGCAGGCAGGAGGGACGGCAGGCAGGCAGGAGGGATGGCAGGCAGGCAGGAGGGACGGCAGGCAGGCAGGAGGGACGGCAGGCAGTCAGGAGGGACGGCAGGCAGTCAGGAGGGATGGCAGGCAGTCAGGAGGGACGGCAGGCAGGCAGGAGGGACGGCAGGCAGGCAGGAGGGACGGCAGGCAGTCAGGAGGGACGGCAGGCAGCAGGAGGGACGGCAGGCAGGCAGGAGGGACGGCAGGCAGGCAGGAGGGACGGCAGGCAGGCAGGAGGGATGGCAGGCAGTCAGGAGGGACGGCAGGCAGGCAGGAGGGACGGCAGGCAGGCAGGAGGGACGGCAGGCAGGCAGGAGGGACGGCAGGCAGTCAGGAGGGACGGCAGGCAGTCAGGAGGGACGGCAGGCAGTCAGGAGGGACGGCAGGCAGGCAGGAGGGACGGCAGGCAGGCAGGAGGGACGGCAGGCAGGCAGGAGGGACGGCAGGCAGGCAGGAGGGACGGCAGGCAGGCAGGAGGGACGGCAGGCAGGCAGGAGGGACGGCAGGCAGGCAGGAGGACGGCAGGCAGGCAGGAGGATGGCAGGCAGGCAGGAGGGACGGCAGGCAGGCAGGAGGGATGGCAGGCAGTCAGGAGGGACGGCAGGCAGTCAGGAGGGACGGCAGGCAGTCAGGAGGGACGGCAGGCAGGCAGGAGGGACGGCAGGCAGGCAGGAGGGACGGCAGGCAGTCAGGAGGGACGGCAGGCAGGCAGGAGGATGGCAGGCAGGCAGGAGGGACGGCAGGCAGGCAGGAGGGACGGCAGGCAGGCAGGAAGGACGGCAGGCAGGCAGGAGGGACGGCAGGCAGGCAGGAGGGACGGCAGGCAGGCAGGAGGACGGCAGGCAGGCAGGAGGGATGGCAGGCAGTCAGGAGGATGGCAGGCAGTCAGGAGGGACGGCAGGGAGTCAGGAGGGACGGCAGGCAGTCAGGAGGGACGGGAGGCAGTCAGGAGGGATGGCAGGCAGACAGGAGGGACGGCAGGCAGTCAGGAGGGATGGCAGGCAGTCAGGAGGGATGGCAGGCAGACAGGAGGGATGGCAGGCAGACAGGAGGGATGGCAGGCAGACAGGAGGGACGGCAGGCAGTCAGGAGGGATGGCAGGCAGTCAGGAGGGATGGCAGGCAGTCAGGAGGGATGGCAGGCAGACAGGAGGGATGGCAGGCAGACAGGAGGGATGGCAGGCAGACAGGAGGGATGGCAGGCACGCGGACAGGAGGGAAGAAGGACAGACAGGCTGTCAAATCCTCAAATCTCTCTCTCTCTCTCTCTCTCTCTCTCTCTCTTCTCTCTCTCTCTCTCTCTCTCTCTCTCTCTCTCACTCTCTCTCACTTCCCCTTGCCTCTGAAATTGAATAAACAGAAGTAAAATGAGAGGAAGAACATGTGTGTGGGAGAGTGTGAGGGAGGGAGAGTGTGAGGGAGGGAGAGTGTGAGTGAGAGTGTGAGGGAGAGTGTGAGGGGAAAGTGTAAGGGAGAGTGTGAGGGGAAAGTGTAAGGGAGAGTGTGAGGGGAAACTGTGAGGGAAAGTGTGAGGGGAGAGTGTGAGGGAGAGTGACACTCATGGTTCTGTGAGTGAAACATGATTCAACATCATTAACTCAGTATTCACTCTCTGTGAGCTGCATGGCAACGAATTCCCATTCCAGTGTTCCACAGCTCCATTGTAGTCGTTGGTCCACTGTCCCAATGACCTGTTGGTTCATTGTTCCATTGACCTGATGGTCCACTGTTCCAGTGACCCGTTGGTCCATTGTTCCATTGACCTGATGGTCCACTGTTCCAGTGACCCGTGGGTCCATTGTTCCATTGATCCGCTGGTCAGTGTTGCTTCCCCTGAAAGGGACACAATGTGTATTATGTATATTTGATGCATATTATCTTTCATATAATTTTATATTGCTGATATTTTCATTAATAGCTAAAATGAAAATATCTTGTCATTAGGTAGGATATAACATTGACACTTCGCAGTGCTCACTGTTCCAGAGTTGTGGTTGGCTGTCTGCATTGGTAAAGTGCTTAGCTAACTATCAGTTCGATTGTTTACCTGTCGGCAGTACCAGGGGAGAGTCACGTGATATCACCTGATGTGAGGCCTGGAGTCGAGAAATCGCTCTCTCTAAAGCTGGTCATCGCTCGACCAGCACCTCTCTCCATCTCTCCAGGGATCTCTCTTGTCTCTGGCTGTTTGTTCGTTATTTAGACTCTGTTTTGGTAGAGTATGGTTTCGCTGGTGAGTCAAAACATGCTTCTTGTAACTCACAGAGCATTGTTCAGACTTAGTGATTGTTGACATTTTGCTGAGGTTGTGTCATAATGGCACTCTAAGTCAACCCAGGTCCCAACCTAAAGCTACAGATCTATTTTGAGTGGCATCTACTCACCGTCGTAGTCGGGGATTTGGTTATGCTGAACTTAGATTCAGTATTAAGATAGTTTTGTGACTTTTATGGAGGATCTGCTGATGGTCCCCAGTTAGGGTCGTTATTCTGTCTCCTTGTTCCTGACGTTGTGCTGCTGCTTGTTACAGTGTTGTTGTTGGCGAATGATTAGTCATATTGTTCAAGCAAGCTGTTTTGATTGCCTTGTTGGTCAAGAAGATAGATTATTTGAGGATGTTTAATCAGTCACTGTTTAAGTCTAAGTCAAGTCTAGTCTTATTGAGACATAACGAATAACTTTGAACACAACACACATTGTCACACACACCCTTGTATATGATGGTATTTTTATAATTGATAACAACGCACCAGACGGTACTTAGGAGTCATACTGATATGAAATGTGCCTTCAGCACTATACTACTATATGTACAATTTAACTTTGCACTGCAAGAGAAGTGTAGAAACTTGTATCCTAAATTATATCAAATTCATTTACTTTGATTTTGTCCACCTAGACAACTTTGTTAATAAACATACCAATTTCTATTTCGTTAGTATCCTATCAGCTGCAGTCCTAAACGCTATTAAAATTATCATAATTTTAAAGGATAACTGGACCAGAATACTTTCTGACTACTTGTTACAAAAACCAGAAACAGGTTGAATGCTAGAGGGGGAGACCTTCTAGTATTCTCTGGAGATGTCTATACTTTATAGATATCGTCTTTTTGTAATGGTCCGTTGTTCCATTGACCTGTTGGTCCACTTCTTCATTGACCTGTTGATGCATTGTTCCAATTGTTCATTGTCGAGCACCGTGACGCTGACACCTTGCACACTTAAATTCAGTTTAGACACAGGAGAGAAAACGTCTGTCTCTTGGTCAGCTGTTGTAGTCAGTGTTTATCTTTGTAGACGAGAAGACAACTACACTGAGTTTACCACATCTCATTTCAAAGTCTATTATATTATTAATGATAAACTGTACTGACAAGTACATGAATAAGACACAGGTGCAACGTTTGGTTATCTTTATTTACCGTAATGTTTCGCCCAGTAAAGATACCCGAGTGCTGCATACGTCTCTCTCTCTTTCAGCAAAAAAAGAAATGCTTACCACAAGGTTGTGGCGTGACGCAGCGCACTTCAGTGGGCGTGACGCAGCGCACTTCAGTGGGCGTGACGCAGCGCACTTCAGTGGGCGTGACGCAGCGCACTTCAGTGGGCGTGACGCAGCGCACTTCAGTGGGCGTGACAAGTAGCGCACTTCAGTGGGCGTGACGCAGCGCACTTCAGTGGGCGTGACGCAGCGCACTTCAGTGGGCGTGACGCAGCGCACTTCAGTGGGCGTGACAAGTAGCGCACTTCAGTGGGCGTGACGCAGCGCACTTCAGTGCGCAGAGATCTGTCATGATCGCTGCACGTCACATTCTACAAGAGTAAACTTCCGTGAGAGTAGTGGACGACTCACGAAATCGTAATGACACGATTGCAAACAAACCATACCACGGGTGGGGTTCGAACCCCCGGTCAAAGAGTCTCAAAACTCCAGACCGTCGCGTAAGCCAGCTAGCTTCAATAAGATTCATCCAACTAGGTACGTATATTTCTACACCATAGGAAGGTTAGCATAGGCACCACTGTGTCCACAAATGCAAGTTTTTACAGACGAATCTCTCGCTAGCTGGCCCAGTGGCTTACGCGACGGTCTGGAGTTTTGAGACTCTTTGACCACGGGTTCGAACCCCACCCGTGGTATGGTTTTTTAGTGAACGACCTTTGACAAAGTTTACCATTTCCACCGCGTGGAAGAGATCACAATAAAAGGCCTGATTTGCAAATATGTAAAAAATTCCAGTGAAATTACTAAATACAAGCTGAGAGCTTTCATGTGTTTACATATCTTCAGAGGAACAGGAAGAAGAGGCAAGAGAAGCAGATTTTAAATGTTAAACCCTGAGGTGACACCTCAGAGAAGGTGACACCTCATCACCTCAGTTATAAGTTCATCTGGCATGTTTGTAGTAGCCAGGTCCTATATCCTTGATGTCCGCACTGTATCCAGGACACTGATGGAGCGACTGTACTGATAGTAACTACAAGTGCTGTTCAAGGTTTTCCCCTGACACTGACGTCTGTCTCTCTATCAGTACTCAACCTCTCACAGCGCTCCCACTCGATTCCATTTGCTCTCAAAAAGAAATAGATTAAATTAAAAATTTGTTCTTTTGTACTAGTGGCCAGCGGCCGACAAAAATAAAAAATCATCATGACCTGTACACTCAAATAAGTAACAACCATAAACTGAAAGATTCCTGTCCCGATGTAGAACCTCCGTGCACTCACAATTTGCAGTGAGTAAAACTCACCCGTTTTGATACGACGAACTAGTTGGCAGAGAATATTTTCTGACATGCTATCAGTGCAGTGAACCACAGTATTGTTAGGAAGAGATTGTATCCAGCCTTTTTCAAGCAGATTTTTCCCCCTGTGCATGCAGGTTACCATATCTTTTGCAACCGGCCATCGTACATTTTCTGCTATCGTGAGTAGCCGTGATGAATCTGAGAAAATTTCATTTACCATTCTGTAGGTGCAGCTTTTACCTGGTAAATGAATGTGGTGTTTTACCACGGTGTGGGAGTCAAGTACAATATCTGTCCACGTATGTATTCTGCTATATAAACATTGTCTCTCAGCCCACAGCAGGATTCGAACCTACACACTCTGCATAAAAGTAGTGTTTATTAAGTAAAAGGACATAAGTGCAACTAATGCGACATTTTATTGCGGCAACGTTTCGCTCTCCAGGATCTTTGTCAAAGCCGGTAACGCCTTGCTTACTCCTGGCCCATCTCTTGGGTATGACTTTCACTGGCAAATCCCACCTACCAGTGGCAATGCCTTCGTCTGCTCACCTGACGCAGGTATATAAGCGACAATCTTACTTCCTGTGCTTCAGAGTCTTCAGGACTACGGTGCTCTTCAACTCCAAGGCTGAGGAAGTAGATGTCTCATCTTTACACGCAGTTCTACATCACATGTGCCCTTGTATTCCACTGATAAAGCCACTAGAGGGCGAAACGTCTACAATAAAGATACCCAGATGTTGCATGTGTCTAATTCTTTAAGCTGAGAGTAACATTGTTTGCAGTCTGTGGACTGTGTCACAGTGAATAAGCTAGGGTTCTGGCAGGGAATTACTGTGTCAGAGAGTGTCAGATACAGTGTCAGACAGTGTCAGTGCGTCAGACAGTGTCAGTGCGTCAGACAGTGTCAGTGCGTCAGACAGTGTCAGTGCGTCAGACAGTGTCAGTGCGTCAGACAGTGTCAGTGCGTCAGACAGTGTCAGTCTTTCTGGCTGCCTTGTCCTCGTCCGTGTATCTTATCTCTCTCTCACTTATTTATCAAAGCTTCTCAATAATATTTTTCCACGTCATTTTCGGAATTATTTACCTCAATCTCCTTTCACTCTTTCTGAAAACCTTTCGTCAACTCCTGCGCTATTTCCTATTTACTTCGTAATATTTCTCCCACTTTTTGGGAGGGGGAAGGTGAGACGTCCTGTTTAATTCTGCTTTCCTACGTGTTGCCGTGTTGCCCTGTGTTGCCTGTGTTGCCTGTGTTGCCTCCGTGTGCCTGTGTTGCCTGTGTTGCCAGTGCCTGTGTTGCCTGTGTTGCCTGTGTTGCCTGTGTTACCTGTGTTGCCCGTGTTACCTGTGTTGCCTGTGTTGCCTGTGTTACATGTGTTGCCTGTGTTACATGTGTTGCCTGTGTTGCCTGTGTTACATGTGTTGCCTGTGTTGCCTGTGTTGCCTGTGTTGCCTGTGTTGCATGTGTTGCCTGTGTTGCCTGTGTTGCCTGTGTTACATGTGTTTGCTTGTCTGTCTCCACTGCAACATTTCATTGCCAGTTGATCCCCTGAAATATTCGTTCACGTCTAAATACATTGATGTCGTCCAGTCAACTCTGTTGGTATTTTCCTTGTTCATGTGGCAAGTTGTACCTTGTACCTTGACTAGTAATGTTTTTACTGTGTGTGTGTGTGTGTGTTCTCCGTGTGTGTGTGTGTGTGTGTGTGTGTGTGTGTGTTGTGCGAGTAAAGTGTACACACTCAACAATTCAGTATCACTCTAGGCACACTGGGCTGCTGGTTCACTTTGTCCCAGGTACTGAGGGGTTCATGGTTCACTTTGTCCCAGGCACTGAGGGGGTTCATGGTTCACTCTACTCTAGGCACTAAGGGGGTTCATGGTTCACTCTGTGTTAGGCACTGAGGGGGGTTCATGATTCACTCTACTCCAGGCATGAACCAGTGAACCCAGGTTGGAACCTTCAATGACTCTCACAATAGAACAGTGTTACCAGTTCCACCAGAACTGCTGTTTGCACTTCCGCTCTCTCCGGAATTTTTGGTAACGAAGCAAGTCTTGTCATGTATAGATCGTGTTGTGGCGAATGAGGAAGTAGGGGAGAGACGAGGGAAAATAATAGAGGGAAGGGGTGAGTGGAGAGGAAAAGGAAAGAGAATAGTGAAGGGGTGAGGTGTAGGAGAGAGTGTAAAAGAGGAGAGTGATGGAGTAGTGTGGGTGAGGCTGGACTCTACTTTCTCCCACCTCTACTCTGCCAAACTTTAATAGTGTAACTTCACTAATGGCCTCCGTGTGAGCGTCTCCATCTTGCTTGTTGGGGGAGGATGGAGAGAGGAAGGGATGAGGGAGGGAGATAATTATTATTTGTATTGTTGCTGATATATATATATATATATATATATATATATATATATATATATATATATATATATATATATATATATATATATATATATATATATATATATGTTTAGGATTTGCAATAGTTTTTCTCTCAAATCACATTAGCCAGCGTGGAGGAGTAACACGAGAATGATAATACTCTGATCTGGCACTACTGCAGTCATACTGCTGTGTTGTCATTACTGCAGTGTTACTGCTGTGTTGCCACTACTGCAGTCATACTGCTGTGTTGCCACTACTGCAGTGTTACTGCTGTGTTGTCACTACTGCAGTGTTACTGCTGTGTTGTCACTACTGCAGTGATACTGCTGTGTTGGCACTACTGCAGTGTTACTGCTGTGTTGCCACTACTGCAGTGTTACTGCTGTGTTGCCACTACTGCAGTGTTACTGCTGTGTTGTCACTACTGCAGTGTTACTGCTGTGTTGTCACTACTGCAGTGTTACTGCTGTGTTGTCACTACTGCAGTGTTACTGCTGTGTTGCCACTACTGCAGTGTTACTGCTGTGTTGTCACTACTGCAGTGTTACTGCTGTGTTGTCACTACTGCAGTGTTACTGCTGTGTTGTCACTACTGCAGTGATACTGCTGTGTTGGCACTACTGCAGTGTTACTGTTGTGTTGCCACTACTGCAGTGTTACTGCTGTGTTGCCACTACTGCAGTGTTACTGCTGTGTTGTCACTACTGCAGTGTTACTGCTGTGTTGTCACTACTGCAGTGTTACTGCTGTGTTGCCACTACTGCAGTGTTACTGCTGTGTTGTCACTACTGCAGTGTTACTGCTGTGTTGCCACTACTGCAGTGTTACTGCTGTGTTGCCACTACTGCAGTGTTACTGCTGTGTTGTCACTACTGCAGTGTTACTGCTGTGTTGTTACTACTGCAGTGATACTGCTGTGTTGGCACTACTGCAGTGTTACTGCTGTGTTGTCACTACTGCAGTCATACTGCAGTGTTGTCACTACTGCAGTGTTACTGCTGTGTTGTCACTACTGCAGTGATACTGCTGTGTTGGCACTACTGCAGTGTTACTGCTGTGTTGCCACTACTGCAGTGTTACTGCTGTGTTGTCACTACTGCAGTGTTACTGCTGTGTTGCCACTACTGCAGTGATACTGCTGTGTTGTCACTACTGCAGTGTTACTGCTGTGTTGTCACTACTGCAGTGTTACTGCTGTGTTGTCACTACTGCAGTGTTACTGCTGTGTTGCCACTACTGCAGTGTTACTGCTGTGTTGCCACTACTGCAGTGTTACTGCTGTGTTGCCACTACTGCAGTCATACTGCAGTGTTGCCACTACTGCAGTGTTACTGCTGTGTTGTCACTACTGCAGTCATACTGCAGTGTTGTCACTACTGCAGTGTTACTGCTGTGTTGCCACTACTGCAGTGTTACTGCTGTGTTGTCACTACTGCAGTGTTACTGCTGTGTTGCCACAACTGCAGTGTTACTGCTGTGTTGTCACTCACTGCAGTGTTACTGCTGTGTTGTCACTACTGCAGTGTTACTGCTGTGTTGTCACTACTGCAGTGTTACTGCTGTGTTGTCACTACTGCAGTGTTACTGCTGTGTTGTCACTACTGCAGTGATACTGCTGTGTTGGCACTACTGCAGTGTTACTGTTGTGTTGCCACTACTGCAGTGTTACTGCTGTGTTGTCACTACTGCAGTCATACTGCGTGTTGTCACTACTGCAGTGTTACTGCTGTGTTGTCACTACTGCAGTGATACTGCTGTGTTGTCACTACTGCAGTGTTACTGCTGTGTTGTCACTACTGCAGTGTACTGCTGTGTTGCCACTCACTGCAGTGTTACTGCTGTGTTGCCACTCACTGCAGTGTTACTGCTGTGTTGCCACTACTGCAGTGTTACTTCTGATTACCACTACTGCAGTGTTACTGCTGTGTTGCCACTACTGCAGTGTTACTCTGTATTACCACTACTGCAGTGTTACTGCTGTGTTGCCACTACTGCAGTGTTACTGCTGTGTTGCCACTACTTCAGTGTTACTGCTGTGTTGCCACTACTGCAGTGTTACTGCTGTGTTGCCACTACTGCAGTGTTACTCTGTATTACCACTACTGCAGTGTTACTGCTGTGTTGCCACTACTGCAGTGTTACTCTGTATTACCACTACTGCAGTGTTACTGCTGTGTTGTCACTACTGCAGTGTTACTGCTGTGTTGCCACCTTGCAATGTTAGTGTTACAAGTATTGCCATTACTGCAGCAACACTGACACAAGTGTTACCAATACTGCAGGACCACCTCAGGCACTTCAGAAAAGCGAAACAAGTATTACCATCGCTGCATGAATATTCATACTAGTGTTACCAATACTGCAGAAGCATGTACACCACTGTTACCACCTCTGTAGGAGAAACCTACTCACTGTTACCACCTTCATTAATGCTCTCAGCGCAGCTTAGCTCACTGTTACCAATTCAACAGAACATTCTTATTACCAATTGGACACACCAATCCTTTCAGTGTTACCAACTGCGCAACCTCTCCTCCAGTGTACCAACTCAGCACCACCACCCTCACTCAATGTTACCAACCACGCAGAATTTACCCCCATTGTTACCACCTCCACACAACTTCCTCACACAGTGTTACCAACTACACTACTCTGTTTTTTCCAGGAGCTTTTTCGCCGGTAACGGCTTGAAAAGCTCCTGGAGAGCGAAACGTTGCCACAATAAAATGTCACATTAGTTGCATTTGTGTCCTTTTACTTAACATATTGTCGGTAATTCTACCTATATTATTACACTACTCTCATTGTTACCACCTCCGCACAACTACCCTCGTGCTCAGTGTTACCAACCGAGAAGAGCTTCCTTCCCTAGTGTTGCCATCTCAGCACAACCCTCGCCCAGTGTTGCCATCTCAGCACAACCCCTCGCCCAGTGTTGCCATCTCAGCACAACCCTCGCCCAGTGTTGCCAGGAGGGGTGGAAGGCGGATATAAGGCCGGTGGTGAGGAAAATACTGTCTCAGCACCAGATTCATGGGGCCGTATTTTTAAACACGTTCCCCCATGATTCCGGAGAGGTTTTCCTTCATGGGAGAGGCCTTGATGCTGGCGAGGGTCTCTGATCCATGGTGCTGGAACCAGCCCCCTTCCTTGGGTCAAATCTCATTGCTTCCCATTCTCCAGCTCTGTTACCCTACAGGTTTGGAAATAAATGGTAAAAATACCGACACAATGGAAAGATAAAACATAAGAGTATGACTTTTTTTGACAACGTTTCGCCCCCGCAGTGCCGAAAGGTTGTCAATAAAGGATCACATTTACTGCTTATGTGTTTATCTTTCCTACAGGTTTTAGCGTTTTCCTAAGAATATAATTATAATATAAAATAAAAATGAAAATAAAACTATAAAAAATTATAAATAAAATTAAAAATTTAATAATAATAATAATAATCCCAGTTTTTTTGATTCATTAATTTTATATATATAAAAAAATTAATTAACCCACAGAAATATTTTGAAAGTTGACAAAAATAAAAAAATTGTCTATAGATTGGCGCCCTAAACATGGATCCCTAAATTATGTTATTATTATTATCATTATCTAAATACATTAATAATTAAATACTGGGTATCAGTAAAGCCAACTCAGTGTTGTCCGTCAGTTGTGCAACACTGAGACAGTATTGTGTGTTAATTACACTGGTGAATATTTATGTTGATGAGCTAACTGGTCCGTATAAACACAACACACTAAATCTCCCCTTTGAAGGAAATTTTTAGGGAAGAGTTAATTTATGCTTTGGGTTTGCCTCAAATAGCTATCATAGGGGAGATTGAATTGTATTATTAGACTCAAGGATGTGGAACCAGGGGGTTTGGGGCAAGTTTTGAGGATCGTGGGGGGGTTTTTTTGTGCAGTGGGGTGGGGGGACGTAGTGGGAGGTGGGGAATAACCTGGTGGGTATACGTTTAGTAGGGGACAGAGCAGCCCGTTTAGATGGAAAATGTGTCAAAAAAAGTGGCGGTGGAGAAAGTGGAATGATAGATGTTGGTTTTTTTGGACCATAAAGGTGTTTTTTCACAATTGGGTGGGAGGGGGCAGGGTGTTTCAAAGTTATTGGAAGCTCAATTGGATGTTGAAGAGGCTAGCGTGGCAGGTGGATTTTGAGGGGGGGGTGGAAGGTTTTGTGGGGGTGGGGTATTGTTGGGGTGGCAAGGGTGGGAAAGAATGTGGGGCTTGCCATTGGATTTTTTTTAAAAAAGGGGGGTAGGGAAGATGCGCAATAGATTTGGGGATCAAACGGGATTTGGGGTTTTTAGGGATGCTGAGGGGAGGGGGGGAGGGAGTGGGAGAGTTTGGGGGGTATTAAGGTGCTTTAAGGGGTATTAGAATGATCGGTTTCAACAAAAGTCAGGAGTGGCATGGATGAAGTGTTGGGGGTGATAAGGGATCGGCGGTGGTTCAGGGGAATTTTTAGGGGGAGAGAAGGTATGAAATAGGGTCGTTGGAAGTTGAGGACAATTTGGGGGTATAAAATAGGGTTTTAATGACTGTAGCGTGAGTGGGTATGGGGTTTTGGTATGAGAAAAATTTATGAGGGGGGAGGGGGGTGCTTGTATAGGGGGGGAAGTGTTGAGCATAGAGGAGAGATGAGGGTAGGAGATGAGGGAGTTAGGTGGGGGAAAATTTCTGAGGGGGAGGTTTGGGGGGGGTAAAAGGACTATTTTAAAACAAACCAGGGGATGGTTTGTGGGAGGGTATGTAAGTATTGGGATTTTTGAGAGAGGTTTTTGGGAAAAAGT
>WNWK01010952.1:0-65000 GCA_009830355.1 Cherax destructor
GATGGTGCTACTAGGGGTGTTGCTAGGTGGTGTTGTTAGGTGGTATTGCTAGGTATTGTTGCTGGGTGATGTTTGCTAGGTGTTGCTAGGTGTCGTTGCTAGGTGTTAAGGTGTCGTTGCTAGGTGTTATTGCTAGGTTTTATTGCGGGTGGTGTTGTTTGTTTTAGGTGGTGTTATAGGTGTTGCTAGGTGTTGTTGTAGATGGTGTTGCTAGGGGGTGTTGCTGGGATGTGTTGCAAAGGGGTTTTGGCTAGGATGTGTTGCTAGTTGGTGTTGCTAGGTGGTGTTAGGATGTATTCAATGGTGTTGCTGGGTGTTACTAGATTTGGGGCTGGTGCTGTTTGGGGTGTCCTCCCCGAAAAAATTATTATGCGCTCGAAGCGCTAAACCCTGGACACAGAGCACCTGATTTGGGAAGGAAGGGTACGTTCCCCAAAGGAAGCGTAAATTCCATGAACCAGAGCCTTCCACCAGCATCAAAATAATAGTCTGAATAGTCAGGAGTAATAGTCAGGGTAACAGTCAATAGTAATATAACCAAAGTCAAAACCATTAACAAGTTTTGAATTCACCATAACAACATGAGACCCAAATGATCCTTGTGGAACACTGCTGGTGTCGGAACAACAATGGGAAACCTGATCCTTGGGGAACACTGGGTGCAGGCACAACAATGGGACCGAACTGACCCTTGGGAAACACTGCTCATGTCAGGAACAACAATGGGACCCAGAACTGATCCTTGATGTGCTGGTGTAGGCACAACAATGGGACTCAGAACTGACCCTTGAGGAACACTGCTGGTGTCGGGAAAACAAGGGGACCCAGAACGTCCTTGATGAACACTGCTGGTGTCAGGCAAACAAGGGGCCCCAGAACTGACCCGGGAACCTGCTGGTGTCAGGAAAACAATGGGACCCAGAACGTCCTTGATGAACACTACTGGTGTCAGGAAAACAATGGGATACAGAACAGATCCTTGATGAACACTGCTGGTGTCAGGAACAACAATGGGAAAGAACAGATCCTTATGAACACTGCTGGTTTGGGCGACAATCTGAAGTATCGCCTCCCCATGACTGTTTTTCTTTTTTTCCAGATGCCCTTTTATCACGGAAGCACACGGGGCCACCAGCCCCCCTTCGCCACGCCGACGCTGTTTTCCCACGCCAGGACCATTTGCCCCCCGAACTCTGCCTTTCCCCACCAGCCTCCTTCAGTTCTTGTTTAATTTCGGGGAAGTGTGTTGGGTTTAGAAGACTTGTCAATTATCCTCTCTCCCCTCTCAGTTCTAATTTCCACCAGCCTAACCCCGTGTGTGTGTGTGTGTGTGTGTGTGTGTTTTTTACTCACCTTTTGTTCTCACCTATTTGGGGTTGCGGGGGCGAGACTCAGTTCTCCCCCCGCCTCTTCACTGATCGCTACTGGGTTTCTCTCCCTTGCTTGCTCCATACCTCTTTAAAGCTATTTTGGTTCCTCCCCACCTTTTCCAGACTATTCCACTTCCTGACAACTTGAACTGAAGAAAACTTCCTGATACCCCTTTTGACTCATTTGAGTCTTAAATTTCCAATTTTTCCCCTTGTTTCGTCCCCTATCTCGGGCATCCCGTCTCTTCCCCTTATCTTTCCTTGCAATATTTTCTATGTCGTTATCATGCCCCCCCTAACCCCCTGTCCTCCTGTTGTGTTTTCCTTTAACCTTTCTTCTGGACTTTCCCTAACTCTGGAAAACCTTGTTGAAAACCCTTTTGCACTTTCTGTAATTTTTTGACGTCTTGACCAGGTGGGGTTCCAAAAGGGCGCCATCTCCAGTATGGGCCTGACTACAAGGTGTGCAGTGTCTTAAATTCCTTCTGAGGTTCAAAACCTATTCTCGGTTTCCCGGGGCCCCATATGCTGCAGCAGTTATCGGGTTGATGTGTGCTTCCGGAACGTGCTCGGTATTTCTCACCCCAGATCTTTCCCCTTGAGTGGGTTTGCGCCTTTGGGCCCCCCTGCCTATACTCTGTATGCGGTCTTCTTTTCCCTTCCCGTCTTCATGATTTTGTATTTGGCGGGGTTAAATTCAGTAGCCAGTTGAGTATTCACTAATTGTTTTTGCAGGGGTCGATACTCGCTCTGGCCCACCCCTTCACTGATCGCTACTAGGTCCTCTCTCCCCCTGCCCCATATTTATCATACCCCGTCTTAAAGCTATGTATGGTTCCTGCCTCCACTACCTCACTTTCCAGACTTTATTTTAAAAAACTCTTAACTGAAGAAATCCCCGTATCCCTTTGCTCATTTGAGTCTTAACCCCAATTATTGTTTCTGTGTCCCCCTCTGGGAAAATCCTGTCTCTACCTTGTCTTTCCCCCCAGTATTTTGTATGTCGTTTTTGTCTTCCCTAACCCTCCTGTCCCCAGTGTTGTCAGGCCTATTTCCCTTAACCTTTCTTCGTAGAATTTCCCCCCTTTGCTCTGGGAAATAACCTTGGAAACCTTTGCACTTTTTTAATTTCTGGTGCTTGGCGGTGTGGGTTCCAAACTGGCAAGCAATCTAGGGGGCCCTACATGGTGTACAGTTCGAACGTTCCTTACTAAGTATCAAATATTCTCAGTTTTGCCAGGCGCCCATATGCTGCAGCGGGTTTTCTGGTTGATGTGTTCCCCGGGGAAGTGATCGGTGTTATACTCACCCCAAGATCTTTCCCTTTGTAGGTTTTCAGTCTTTGGCCCCTAGACTATACTCTGTCTGCGGTCTTCTTTCCCTTTGATCGTCATGATTTGCTTTAGCGGGGGTTTAAATTAAAATTTTGGAAGGAAAAAAGCCGTCTCTTTGAAAATGCCCCCCTCATCTGTTTAATTCTCCTCTTAATTCATCTCTGGAACGGGAACTTCTAGTCATCCCCCCCTCATTCTTCACATTTCCAAAATAGCACGGGTCCTAGGACTGACCCTTGTGGCCCCCCCTGTCACAGGCGCCCACTGTGATACCTCGCCGTACCATGTTTGTACTCCCTGTTTCTTACCTGTTGTGGTTGCAGGGGGCGAGTCTGCCCTGGGCCTCTTCACTCCCCCTACTGGGCCTCTCCCTGCGCTATGAGTTTTTCATACCTTTTTGAATGGAACCTGCCTCACTACATCACTTCCCAATATTTCACCCCCCTCTGTGACTGAAAAATACTTCCTAACATCCTGTGATTCATCTGTTTAATTCCCCAAATGTGACCCCTTGTTGATGTGTCCCATCTCTGGGAAAATTCTGTCTCTTTTCCCCCTTGTCAATTTTCAGTATTTTATATGTCGTTATCATGTCCCCCCTATCTCCCCTGTCCTCCAGTGTCGTCAGGTCGATTTCCCTTAACCCCCCCTCGTAGGACATACCCCTTGCCGGAACTAGTCTTGTTGCAAACCTTTCCACTTTCTCTAGTTTCTTTATGTCTTTTCTGGTGTGGGTTCCAAACTGGTGCTGCATACTCAGTATTAACTACCGTGAACGGTTTCTGACCGATTCCTTATTAAGATGTCAAATTTGTTCTTAGGTTTAAGGCGCCCGTATCTACACGTTTTTGGGGTTTATTGCCCTCAGATGTGCCTGGTTTATCTCACCCCAAGATTTTTTTTCCTTGAGTGAGGTTTGTGTCTCTGGCCCCCTAGTGTACTCCATCTGCGATCTTCTTTGGCCTTCCCCAATCTTCATGACTTTGCACTTGGTGGGGTTGCTCAGAACCAATTTCTGGCCAGGCCTGAAACCTCCAAATCCCTTTGAAAGTTCTGCCTGGTCCTCGTCCGATTGAATTCTTCTCATCAACTTCACATCATCTGCAAAAGGGACACTTCAGGCTATTCCTTCAGTCATGTCGTTCCCCAAATACCAAAACGCCCGGCCCCTGGACTGACCCCTTGGAACCCCTCGTAAGGCGCCCATCACACCTCCCACGAACCATGACTCGCTGCTGTCTTCCTGACAGTTATTCCCTGATCCATTGGTGCCTTCCCTGTTATCCCTGCCTGGTCCTCCAGCTTTTGCACTAATCTCTTGTGTGGAACTGTGTCAAACGCCTTATTACAGCCCAAGAAAATGCAATCTACCCACCCCTCTCTCTCTTGTCTTACTGCTGTCACCCTGTCTTGAACTCAGTAGGTTTGTGACACAGGATTTCCCGTCCCTGAAACCGTGTTGACTGTCTTGATAAGCTCATTCCTTTCTAGGTGCTCCACCTCTCTCTGATAATCTTCTCCATGACTTTGCATACTATACATGTCAGTGACACTGGTCTCTAGTTAAGTGCTTCATGTCTGTCTCCGTTTTAAAAACTGGGACTACATTTGCTGTCTTCCATACCTCGGGTAATCTCCCTGTTTCGATAGATGTGTTGAATATTGTTGTTAGTGGTACACATAGCGCCTCTGCCCCTCTCTCAGGACCCATGGAGAGATGTCCGGCATCATCGCCTTTGAGGTATCTAGCTCACTCAGCAGCCTCTTCACTTCTTCCTCGGTTGTATGTATTGTGTCCAACACTTGGTGGTGTACCCCACCTCTCTGTCTTTCTGGAGTCCCTTCTGTCTCCTTTGTGAATACTTCTTTGAATCTCATGTTGAGTTCCTCACAAACTTCGTGGTCGTTTCTTGTGATCTCTCCTCCTTCCTTCCTTAGCCTGATCACCTGGTCCTTGACTGTTGTGTTCCTTCTGATGTGGCTGTACAACAGCTTTGGTTCGGTTTGGCTTTCGCTGCTATGTCATTCTCGTACTGTCGTGTGTGTGTGTGTGTGTGTGTAGTGTGTGTGTGTGTGTGTGTATGAGTGTGTGTGTGTGTGTGTGTGTATGAGTGTGTGTATGAGTGTGTGTGTGTATGAGTGGTGTGTGTATGAGTGTGTGTATGAGTGTGTGTGTGTGTTTTTTGTGTGTGTGTGTGTGAGTGTGTGTGTGTGTGTTAGTTAGTTACCATTTTGTCCTAGACACATGTCGATTAGACACTAGGCCTGTTGTATGTATTGTGTGTGTGTGTGTGTGTGTGTGTGTGTGTGTGTAAGGAAACACATCGAAATGTTTCCCCCGCCGGAGAGTCGAACCTGGGCCCTCCGTGCGTGAAGCGAGGCTTTATCCACCAGACCACCGGGGCTCGTGTGTGTACTCACCTAATTGTGGTTGCAGGGGTCGAGACTCAGCTCCTGGCCCCGCCTCTTCGCTGTCCGCTACTGGGTCTCTGCTCTCCCTGCTCCATGAGCTTTATCATACCTTGTCTTAAAACTATGTATGGTTCCTGCCTCCACTGTATCGTTCGCTAGACTATTCCACTTCCTGACTACTCTGTGGCTGAAGAAATGCTCCTAACATCCCTTTGACTCATCTGAGTCTTCAGCTTCCAGTTGTGTCCCCTTGTTTCTGTGTTCCCTCTGGAACATCCTGTCACTGTCTACCTTGTCAATTCCCCGCAGTATTTTGTATGTCGTTATCATGTCTCCTCTGACCCTTCTTTCCTCCAGTGTTGTTAGTCCTATTTCCTCAGCCTTTCTTCATGGACAGACCCCTGAGTTGTGGAACTAACCTTGTCGCAAACCTTGCACTTTCTCAGTTTCTTTACGTGCTTGACCAGGTGTGGGTTCCAGACTGGTGCTGCATATTCTAGTATGGGCCTGACGTACACGGTGTACAGTGTCTTGAACGATTCCTTGTTTAGGTAACGGAACGCTAATCTTAGGTTTGCCAGTCGCCCATATGCTGCCCAGTTATCTGGTTGATGTGTGCCTCCGGAGACTGCATGGCGTTATACTCACCCCAAGGTCTTTCTCCTTTGCCGAGGTTTGTAGCCTTTGTCCGCCTAGCCTGTACTCTGTCAGCGGTCTTCTTTGCCCTTCTCCGATCTTCATGACTTTGCATTTGGCGGGATTGATTCGAGAAGCCAGTTGCTAAATCTGATGTCGAGCTTGTCCAGGTCTCTTTGAAGTCCTGCTTGGTCCTCTTCAATGTGATTCTCCTCATTAATTTCACATCATCTGCGAAGAGACACTTCTGAGTCTATCCCGTCCGTCATGTCATTTACATATACCAAGAATAGCACTGGTCCTAGGACTGACCCCTGCGGTACCCGCTCGTCACCGGCGCCCACTGTGATACCTCATCACGCACCATGACCCGTTGTTGCCTCCTGTGTGGTATTCCCTGATCCATTCCAGTGCCCTTCCTGTTATACATGCTTGTTCTTCCAACTTCTTTACTAATCTCATGTGAGGAACTGTGTCGAAGGCCTTCCTGCAGTTCAGGAAAATGAAATCAACCCACCCTTTCTCTCTCTTGCCTTACCTCTGTTACTTTATCACTTAGAACTCTAGGAGGTTTGTTACACAGGATTTGCCTTCCCGGAATCCGTGCTGTCTGGTGTGTGTGTGTGTGTGTGTGTGTTCAGCTATTCGTAATAACTTTTTTAATTTTAGTCACATGACACAAGAACCTCTTTTAAAACGTTCATAGTCACCGCAGAGAGAGAGAGAGAGAGAGAGAGAGAGAGAGAGAGAGAGAGAGAGAGAGAGAGAGAGAGAGAGAGAGAGAGAGAGAGAGCAGTTCTCCGGTAAGTCATTGTGTCTAGTGTCTACAATAGACTACATCAGTATTCATCATTCAGTCTACATCAGTCTACACTTTGTCAAGTGTATTCTGGTGTGTATTTTTTTATCCCACAGCCCGGTCAGGTAATGTCAGCCCATTATACCAAGCCTGGAATGGCTGGCGTATAGCCTGCAATTGATATATATATATATATATATATATATATATATATATATATATATATATATATATATATATATATATATATATATATATATATATATATATATATATATATATATATATATATATATATATATATAAGACAACCACTATGAAAAATAGAGAAATTCCAAGCGCTTTCGTGACTACTACTCACATTATCAAGGCAAAACATGACAAGAAGGCTTATAAAGGGATGGAAATAAATGGTATAAAATACCGACACAATGGAAAAATAAACACATAAGCAGTATAATGTGATCCTTTATTGACAACGTTTCGCCCACGCAGTAGGCTTTATCAGTCCAGACAGATCTACCTGGAAAATGAGCAACATGGAGATATATAAGGGTACAGTCAGGTGGAGAATGCTGGGTCAGGTGGAGAAAGCTGCATGTGACAGTCTTAAAAGTAGTGTGATAGTTGAAAACATAGTGTGACTTAAAGGACCTGCAGTGTACCATTCTTGAGTTCTAGGTGGGATAGCGTTGAAGAAGTTTCTTGGCAATAGGTTCAGCTATGTTGTAGAAGCCGTTGTTCTGGTTGAAGTTGTTGGATATACAGATGAGTGATGATTCTAGGATTCTTCGGTATTGCGTGTTCTCTTCTCTGGCGATGAGTCTTGCGTTTCTGTAGTTGATTAAATGCTTATAAAGGGGCAAGACTGCACCTTACAATCCATCATACTAACAAAGACTACACCTCACAGTAGCGTAACATCTCACGACTCTGTGAAGAGGAACATAAGAAAGGACCTGAAACTCTTCCCAAGAATTAAGATTAGTCCAATTTATCATTAAATTCTTCCCAAATTTTATTAATTATAAATGAATCCAATTTATATAAACCAAAAGAAATATTCATATTATTTTCAAAACTGCTTTTAATGAAACATGATTCTATTATATTCCTCTCAACCATGGACTTGCTTGATACAACCTTCTCAGCATTTTGAAAATCAATTGGATGGTTAAAATCTCTCACATGAATAAACTTTATCGCATATTTTACAGGGAATCTTATAGACACATCCGTCAGCATTTTGGGGGGAATTTGTTATCAAAAGTTTTTTTTCTATATCAAGATTTTTAAATACAACTTTGATATTAAAATTCTTAAGAAAGGAAGGCATATCAACCAAGTTTTCATGGTAAGGGAGAACCAACATATTTTTAGTAGAATAAGGTTGGTTGTCCCTTTTTGGACTGTAAAAAATATTTCTAGCTATTTTAAAAGGTTTATCAATTACGTTTCTTGGGTATTTTAAATCATTAGCTATTTCATAAATTTTAGAGATTTCTTCATCTATGAACTCTGGACTACAAATACGTAAAGCTCTCAAAAACATTGATGAGAAAACCGACAGGTAAGTAGACCCCTCCTTCAGAGTGCCGGCACTGTACTTCCCACCTGCAGGACTCAAGTCCGGCTAACCTGTTTCTCTGAATCCCTTCGTAAAGGTTACCTTGCTCACACTCCAACAGCACGTCAACTTATAAAACCACTTGCCTCCACACACTCCTATCTAACACGCTGACACACGCTTCTTGCACGCAACATCTCCTTTACCTCCTTCCCTCCACTACAGATTTATAGGCCCTCCAAGTCATCCTGTTTTGTTCCATAAGAACATAAGAACATAAGAAAGGAGGAACACTGCAGCAGGCCTGTTGGCCCATACTAGGCAGGTCCTTCACATTCCATCCCACTAACAGAATGGAAATAAATGGTATAAAATACCGACACAATGGAAAAATAAATACATAAGCAGTATAATGTGATCCTTTATTGACAACGTTTCGCCCACGCAGTGGGCTTTATCGAGTCACAGACAGATCTACCTGGAAAATGAGCAACATGGAGATATATATAGGGTACAGTCAGGTGGAGAATGCTGGGTCAGGTGGAGAAAGCTGCATGTGAGTCTTAAAAAGTAGTGTGATAGTTGAAAACATAGTGTGACTTAAAGGACCTGCAGTGTACCATTCTTGAGTTCTAGGTGGGATAGCGTTGAAGAAGTTTCTTGGCAATAGGTTCAGCTATGTTGTATAAGCCGTTGTTCTGGTTGAAGTTGTTGGATATACAGATGAGTGATGATTCTAGGATTCTTCGGTATTGCGTGTTGTCTTCTCTGGCGATGAGTCTTGCGTTTCTGTAGTTGATTAAATGGTTGTGTAAATTTCGGGTTGAACACAGGCATTTCTTGAGTCGTCAGATCTGCCTGCGTACTGGTGTTCTGAAATGCGTGTTTGTAGGTCTCTGGATGTTTCGCCAACGTATAATTTGCTGCAGCCATTACAAGGGATTGTGTATACCCCTGCCGTGGATTGAAGCTTTTCCTGTCTGTTACTGGTAATGTCCTTAATGGTGGTGGATGTGGATGTGGATACTCGGAATGAGGTCTTAGAAAAATGTTGGAAACTTGTTTGGAAATGGAGTTGGTGGGAAGGACTATGTATCTCTTCTCAGCAGTGTCTTCTCTGGGTGTGTTGAAGATGTTTAATGCCCGTCGTCTGCAGTCTCTAATGAAGTGACGAGGATAGTGAAGTTTGGAAAAACTTGTTCAATGGGGGAGCATTCTTCTTCAAGGAACTCACTGCTGCAGATTCTGAGTGCGCGCGGGAAAAAAGCTATAATTACACCACGTTTAATTTTGGTGTCGTGGTGAGAGTAGAAGTGGAGAAGATCGTGTTGATTGGTAGGTTTTCGATAGACTTTAAAACGAAGTTCATGGTCAGCTTTGCAGAGAAGAACATCAAGGAAAGGAAGAGTATTGTCGACTTCTTCTTCTAGTGTAAACTGGATTGATGGCTCAACCTGGTTGAGTTCGTGTTGGAGAGCTTGAACGTTGAAGCGTCTGGGAGTTATGATGAGAATGTCGTCAACATAACGAAGCCAGGTGACAGAAGAGGAATAATAGTGGAAAATCGCTCGGCTTCCAAATGTTCCATATATAGGTTCGCAAGGACGGCACTAAGTGGCGATCCCATGGGTAGTCCAAAAGTTTGCTGAAAGAGTTGGTTTTCGAAAGAGAAACATGTAAAGC
This sequence comes from Cherax destructor, assembly GCA_009830355.1. NCBI lineage: Eukaryota > Metazoa > Arthropoda > Malacostraca > Decapoda > Parastacidae > Cherax > Cherax destructor. Next base: position 9,802 of record WNWK01010952.1, read on the forward strand.
CCACACATAGTTCAACAAGGTCGATGAAATCGCTGGCTGGAAGAGGAAGATCAAGCGAGTCGTCAATTTTCCTGCGCAAGAGATCGATAGCTTGTGTAGTAGGTACTTTGGTGAATAGGGATGTTACATCAAGGCTGGAGAGTTTCTTGTTTCTGATGTTGATGTTGCGAATGCGATTGAGAAGGTCACCAGAGTGTTTGAGATGTGCTGGACTGATGGTGCCCAAAAGTTTGGAGAGGTGTTTAGCGAGAATTCCTGAGATTTGGTGGGGAGCACTGCCTATTCCCGAGGATATGGGCCTCAATGGGATACCTGGTTTGTGAGTTTTTGGCAGACCGTACATTCTGGCAGGTCTGGGGTTGCTGGGAATGGTGTGTAGAAGTTTCTTTCCTAGTTCTGATTCCCTCAGAATGCGGCGAGTCTTGTGAAGAAATGTTTTGGTGAGGTTGTCCTTGTAATGGCTGCAGCAAATTATACGTTGGCGAAACATCCAGAGACCTACAAACACGCATTTCAGAACACCAGTACGCAGGCAGATCTGCGACTCAAGAAACTGTGTTACACCAAATTCAGCAACCATTAATCTAGAAGAAAGTATTGGTCGGCCAGATAGAGAACAGCAATCCGAAGGGATCCTTAGTAGAATCATCTAGTTCTGTATATCCAACAGTCTTCAAAGAACAACAGCCTCACTTATAGCGTGAACCGTATCTGCCATTGAAAGCTTTTCAATCGCATCTGAGAACTCAAGAAGGTGGTACACTGCAGTGTCTGCTAATTTAAGTCAATATGTTTTCAACTCATCATGACTACTTTTTAAGACTGCAATGAGCTCTTTTTGGTTACCTGATCCCAGCATTCTCACCTGATCTGTACCTATATATATCTCATGTTGCTCATTTTCCAGGTAGACTGTCTGTGATCGTAAAGTTTCACTGCGTGGGCGACAGTTGTCAATAAAGGATCATTTGATATTTCAGGTGTTCTACTTTTCCACTAACAGAATATTTGTTCAACCTAATTTTCAATGCTACTCAAGAAATAAGATTTGATAATTTTATTTACTCATGTGTTCCACTCAAATCCAACCCCTCTCACTCATGAATTATCCAACCTAAATTTAAAACTACCCAAGGTCCTAGCTTCAATAACCCACTAGGCAGACTGTTCCACTCATCAACTACCCTATTTCCAACCAATACTTTCCTATATCCTTTCTAAATCTAAACTTATCTAACTTGAATCCATTATTGCGGGTTCTCTCTGAGAGATTCCCTCAAGACCTTATTATATCCCTTTGTTAATATCCATTTTCCACTTGTATACCTCGATCATGTCTCACCTCATTCTACGTCTTACAAGTGAATGTACATTTATGGTCTTCAATCTTTCTTCGTAAGGAAGATTTCTAATGCTATGTATTAATTTAGTCATTCTACGCTGAATGTTTTCTAACGAATTTATGTCCATTCTGTAATATGGAGACCAGAACTGAGCTGCGTAATCTAGGTGAGGCCTTACTAATGATGTATAAAGCTGTAATATAACCTCTGGACTTCTGTTGCTAACACTTCTTGATATAAATCCCAGTAATCTATTTGCCTTATTACGTACGCTTAGGCATTGCTGTCTTGGTTTAAGGTTGCTGCTTACCATCACCCCCAAGTCCTTCTCGCAATCTGTATGGCTAAGTTCTACGTTATTTAACTTATAAGTGCTTGGGTTATGGACACTCCCGAGCTTTAGAACTTTGCATTTATCTACATTGAACTGCATCTGCCATTTTTCTGACCAGGAATTGAGTTTGTCTAAATCCTCCTGTAGTTCACTGACATCTACGTCTGAATCAATTATCCTACCTATCTTCGTGTCATCAGCGAATTTGCTCATATCACTAGAAATTCCCTCGTCAAGGTCATTTATATATATTATAAACAACAACGGGCCCAAAACCGATCCCTGAGGAACGCCACTTGTTACAGATCCCCACTCCGATTTAACCCCATTTATGCACACCCTCTGCTTCCTATTGGTGAGCCATGACTCGATCCATGACAACCTTTTCCCCAATGCCATGAGCAGCCACTTTCTTTAACAGTCTCTGATGTGGTACTCTATCAAAAGCCTTACTAAAATCCAAATAAACAATATCGAATTCTTTATCATGATCAACTGCCTCAAAGCCTTACTGAAAAAGTTAATAAATTAGTTAGGCAGGAACGGCCCTGGTGAATCCATGCTGAGTATCATTAATCAAATTATGCCTATCGAGATGGCTTCTTATGTTATCAGCTATAATCGACTCTAGTAATTTGCCTACAATTGATGTTAGACTTATTGGGCGGTAATTTGATGGTAACGACTTGTCCCCTGCTTTAAAAATAGGAATTACATTAGCCATCTTCCACGTATCAGACACTACACCTGTTTGAAGAGATAGGTTAAAAATGTTAGTTAAGGGTTCACAGAGTTCCATTTTGCATTCCTTAAGAACCCTTGAAAAAAGCTCATCAGGACCTGGCGATTTATTTTGCTTCAAACGGTCTATCTGTTTGATAACCATTTCGGTAGTGACTGTGATACTACATAATTTATCTTCTTCAGGCCCACTAAAATACCTAGTTCTTGGGATATTATTAGTGTCCTCCTGAGTGAAAACCGAGAGAAAATAATTATTAAAGATAGAGCACATTTCATTCTCTTTGTCAGTAAGATACCCATCATTATTTTTAAGAGGACCTATCTTATCTCTAACTTTTGTTCTATACACCTGGAAAAAACTTTTTGGGTTAGTTTTCGAATCCCTAGCAACTTTAATTTCGTAGTCCCGTTTAGCTTTTCTTATCCCCTTTTTAACATCTCTCTTAATGTCAATATACTGATTCATAAGATGACCCTCACCTCTTTTGATACGCCTATAAATTCCTTTCTTCTGCCCTAAAAGATATTTGAGCCTATTATTCATCCATTTTGGGTCATTTCTATTCGATCTAATTTCTTTATATGGGATAAATGTTCTTTGGGCAGCCTGTATAGTGTTAAGAAAACTGTCATATTGATACCTCTCTTCGTCTCCCCAGTCCACAGTTGATAAGTGTTCTCTAAGTCCATTATAATCTGCTAAGCGAAAATCTGGGACCGTTACTGAATTATCCCTACTATCATACATCCATTCAATGCTAAAGGTAATTGACTTGTGGTCGCTTGAGCCGAGTTCCTCTGTAATTTCTAAATTATTAACAAGGGTTTCCTTGCTTGCCAGAACCAAGTCAAGTAGGTTATTTCCCCTTGTAGGTTCTGTTACAAACTGCTTCAAAAAGCAATCCTGAACTACTTCTAAAAAGTCGTTAGATTGTAAATTCCCTGTCAAGAAATTCCAATCAATCTGACTAAAGTTGAAGTCCCCTAGAATTACTACGTTATCGTGCCTTGTGGCCTTAACAATTTCCTCCCAAAGTAGTCTCCCTTGTTCCCTATCTAAGTTTGGAGGACGGTAAATCACGCCTAAAATCAGTTTTTCACACCCCTCTGAAAATTCTATCCAGACAGACTCTGTATGTGTTAATTCAGACTTTATACCCGTTTTTATGCAACAATTTAAATGATCACGGACATAGAGTGCCACCCCACCCCCCTTCCCGAAACTTCTGTCTACTTGGAACAATTTAAAACCCTTGTATATGACATTCAGCAGGCATGTCCCTATTTTTCGTATTGAACCACGTCTCAGTTATGGCAAATACATCAATGTTACCTGCACTTGCAACTAATCTCAAATCGTCCATCTTATTCCTAGCACTACGACTATTTGTATAATACACTTTTAAAGACCCTCCTTTCTCTTTACCCTTCCTGCTCCATTCTGTTTTGTCACTATACCTATTACTGTCCTTGTTATTGTTAAGATTTTTTATATCAAAGCCTAGATCTATATTTCGACATTCAGTATTTTCCATTTCTAAACCCATACCTCTAACTAATCCTAGTTTAAAGTCCTAACAACACCCTCAACTGAGCTAGCAAGAAAATCCACACCTGCCCTGGATAAGTGAACCCCATCCCTGGCATACATGTCATTTCGGCCATAGAAGTGGTCCCAGTTGCAAATGAATGGTACTGCATTATCCTTACAGTGTTTGTCCAGCCAGCAATTGACACCAATTGCCCTGGACAGCCATTCATCTCCAACTCCTCTCCTTGGCAAAATACCACATATGACAGGGTTCCCTCCCTTCTTCCTAATTATGTCTATTGCTGACCTATACCTGCTAGTCAGGTCCTCACTCCTACGTCTGCCAACATCGTTGCCTCCAGCACTGAGACAGATAATAGGATTGCTCCCATTACCTTCATGATGTCGTCCAGACGGCTAACAATATCCTCCATCCCAGCCCCAGGAAAGCAAACCCTCTGTCTCCTACTTCTATCTTTCAAGCAGAAGGCCCTATCCATATACCTAATTTGACTATCCCCAACAAGAACAATGTTCTTACCTTCCTTGGTGTCGTTCGTGATGTTCCCTGTAGTCGACTCACATTCATCGGGTAACACGGAGAATCGGTTCGATGTTTCCACAACAGGTTTCTGGTTCTTCGTTGATTCTACCTCTCCATCCATCCTCTTTATCTTTAACTTTGTCCCATGCATTCCAGCCACTGTCCAGGTTCCTTTTTTGGCTTGAGGATTCTCAACAGGAGGATTACTACGAATCCTCTTGTTTTCCTCAGTCAGTCGCTGTATCTCAAGCTTAGCTACCCTCAGTTCTTCCTTCAGCTGCTGGTAGAGTAGCTCAAGAGAGGACATCTTGTTCAGATTCACAGAGAGCACACAAGACACGTCTTCACTGAGTTAAGTCAGGTCCACCACTCAAGTCCATCCTCTCTAAATGTCCGAACCTCCTCAACAACCCCTCCTGAGCCTTCTGGATAATACTTTTATTAACCCCCACACCTCCTTCTAATCTCCAATCTACCGATTCTCTGCATAATATTCACACTACACATTGCTTTCAGACATGACATCTCCACTGCCTCCAGCTTTCTCCTTGTTGCTACATTCACCACTCATGCCTCACACCCATATAAGAACATTTGAACCACTATACTCTCATACATTTCCCTCTTTGCTTCCATGGATAAAGTTCTTTGTCTCCACAGATTCAGTGCTCCACCCACCTTTATCCCCTCATCAATTCTATGATTCACCCTTCAGCTGATAAGTCCACTCCCAAATATCTGAATACATTAATTTCTTCCATCCTCCCTCCCTCCCATCTGATGTCTAATCTTTCCTTACCTAATATTTTTGTTATCCTCATCACATTGCAGTGTCAAAAGCACAGTGTCATCAGCAAAGAGCAAATGTGAAAACTCCCACTTTGTGTTAGATTCTTAATTTTTTAACCCAACACCTCTTGCCAACACCCGAGCATTCACTTCTTTTATAACCCCATCTATAAATATATTAAACAACAATGGTGACATCACACATCCAAGTCTAAGGCTTACTTTTTCTGGGAAATAATCTCCCTCTTTGTTACATATGTTAACCTGAGCCTCACTATCCTCGTAAAAACTCTTCACTGCTTTCAGTAACCTACCTCCTATTCCATACATTTGCAACATCTGCCACATGCCACCTATTCACCCTATCATATGCTTTTTGCAATCCATAAATGCCACAAACACCTCTTTACCCTTATCTAAATACTGTTCACCTATATGTTTCACTGCAAACACTTGGTCTACACACCCCCTACCCTTCCTAAAGCCTCCTTGTTCATCTGCTATCCTACTCTCCGTCTTATTCTTAATTCTTTCAATAATAACTCTACCATACACTTTACCAGGTATACTCAACAGGCTTATTCACATATAATTCTTATACCTTAGTTCCCTTTGTCGTTATACATGGTAAACTATGCATGCTCTCTGCGAATCCCCAGGTGTGCACGCACCTAGTTGTGGTTGCAGGGGTCGATTCACAGCTCCTGGTCCCGCCTCTTCACTGGTCGCTACTAGGTCACTCTTCCTGCTCCATGAGCTATATCATACCTCTTCTTAAAGCTATGTATGGATCCTGCCTCCACTACATCACTTCCCAGACTATTCCACTTACTGACAACTTACTGAAGAAATACTTCCTAACATCCCTGTGATTCACATGAGTCTTCAACTTCCAACTGTGACCCCTTGTTGCTGTGACCCCTTGTTGCTGTGACCCCTTGTTGCTGTGTCCCCTTGTTGCTGTGTCCTTGTGTGTGTTTGTTGCTGTGTCCTTGTTGTGTGTCCTTGTTGCTGTGTCCTTGTTGTGTGTCCCTTGTTGTGTGACTTGTTGTGTGTTTGTTGTGTGTCCCCTGTGTTGTGTGTGTTGTGTGATGCTGTATGTGTGTGTGTGTGTGTGTGTGTGTGTGTGTATGTGTGTGTGTGTGTGTGTGTATGTGTGTGTGTGTGTGTGTGTATGTGTGTGTGTGTGTGTGATGTGTGTGTGTGTTGTGTGTGTGTGTGTGTTGTGTGTGTGTGTGTGTGTGTTGTGTGTGTGTGTGTGTGTGTGTGTGTGTGTGTGTGTGTGTGTGTGTGTGTGTGTGTGTTCAGAAGTAAACGTGTAAACACTATTAACAAGACAGGATAATTTATATGTGAATCCGGCTTAAAGGAAAAGAGAGGAATGAACGAATGAAAGACGAGGACAAAGAGGAACGCATAGGAAATGAAGGCTGGAATGGAGAAACAGCGATGCAAAAGGGAGAGAACTGTAGAGAATGTAAGTGGGAGGAACTGTAGAGAATGTAAGTGGGAGAGAACTGTAGAGAATGTAAGTGGGAGAGAACTGTAGAGAATGTAAGTGGGAGAGAACTGTAGAGAATGTAAGTGGGAGAGAACTGTAGAGAATGTAAGTGGGAGAGAACTGTAGAGAATGTAAGTGGGAGAGATGAAAGCTTAGAGAATGTAAGTGGGAAGACTGAGTTGAACGTAATCCTGTGTGAAGGAGGACTAGGTAGTGGATGGTGAGAATTACTAATTATCAGGATTGCTGATGTAGGAGGAACAGTGGTGGTAGGTGATGATGATGAGAGAGAGAGAGAGAGAGAGAGAGAGAGAGAGAGGAGAGAGAGAGAGAGAGAGAGAGAGAGAGAGGAGAGAGAGAGGGAGAGAGGGAGAGAGAGGAGAGAGAGGAGAGAGAGAGAGAGAGAGGGAGAGAGAGAAGAGAGAGAGAGAGAGAGAGAGGAGAGAGAGAGAGAGAGAGGAGAGAGAGATAGGGTAAGAGGCGTACCTTTCTTCCAGTCAGTATTGACGCCCAAGGACACGCCTTCACTTCCCACATCCTGGATTCCGATCACAGGTACATTTCTCAGCGTCACTGGGTGACAATAACTTGAGCTTAGTGATGGTGTAGCTCTTGGAACCGTGAGTCAGCTGATGGCGTCCCTCGTTGACACAAACTGAAGCACGTTTCGCCAGGCGGTGGCTTCATCAGTCCAATACAGACAAGAACGATGAATGATGAGGAGGAATTAGAGGTAATCAGTCCTTCGGCCTTGTGTTCAGTCTATCAATCTCTAGATTGATGGACTGAACACATCGATTCCAGGCCGAGGGACTGATTACCTCAAACTCCTCCTCATCTTTCTCCTTTATCTCTACATTGGACTGAAGAAGTCACTGGCTGGTGAAACGTTTCCTCAATAAAGATTCACAAACGTTGCACAAGTGTCTCATTATTCAACTTGTCGGTTCTCTAATCCGTTTATATCAAATCTCGAACCCCAATTCTCGCGAAAGGAATAGTGCAGAGTGCGGCATAAATTTCTAATGCGGTTGAAATGGCAAAGTTGAAATCGAACCAGAAGAGGCATTGACAAGTTATCACATGGAAAATAACATCCCAGTTTCTTCACTAACAACGTCAAGTTAGAGTAAACACCGTCCAAACAGGACATCCTTGAAGAAACACCAACCCTGAACCTGGTAAGACGGTCTCTTGTTAACGCGGATAAACCGATATCCTCAAGTGGTAGAAACCTTGGTAATAGAGACCGACATATTGGTTAAGAAAGACGCGAGGAGACACTAAGACACAGACAAAACTTAAACCAATCTTATCATGAAAATAAATAAAAACAAAAACAAAAAACAAAAAAAGGTTTTACTTTCTACGCACTATGAAAACAACCCAATTATATCATAAAAATATATCAAAATCAATAATAATAATTATAATAATTATAATAATAATTATAATAAATATTATTATCAACAAGCGTTTCTTTTTGAAAATAATAAAAATAATAATAATAATAATAATAATAATAATAATAATAATAATAATAATAAACCTAACTATAGTAGTTAGACTGTTGGGTTTAGTCCTGACTCTTTCTCTTCTACTTCAGTTCTTCCTCTCACCGGCTATTCTTCTTCTGTCCCCACTTCCCCCTCGCCCCTGGTGGGTCCTTACCTGAGAGTCTGAACTAACTAAATAATAATAATAATAATAATTATAAAAAAAGTTTTTTTATAATAATTATAATAATAATAATAATAATAATTATTATTATTATTATTATTTTAATCAAAATTAGAAAACGTTGCGGTCCTGTGACCTTGATCACCACTAACACACAGGTTAAAATGAGAGTATATACAGACGGAGAGTGAGGTGTGACCTACACACATGACATTGCTCAGGTCACCAGGTGTGACCTACACACATGGCATTGTTCAGGTCACCAGGTGTGACCTACACACATGGCAATGTTCAGGTCACCAGGTGTGACCTACACACATGGCAATGTTCAGGTCACCAGGTGTGACCTACATACATGGCATTGTTCAGGTCACCAGGTGTGACCTACACACATGGCAATGTTCAGGTCACCAGGTGTGACCTACACACATGGCATTGTTTAGGTCGCCAGGTGTGACCTACACACATGGCATTGTTCAGGTCACCAGGTGTGACCTACATACATGGCATTGTTCAGGTCACCAGGTGTGACCTACACACATGGCAATGTTCAGGTCACCAGGTGTGACCTACACACATGGCATTGTTTAGGTCGCCAGGTGTGACCTACACACATGGCATTGTTCAGGTCACCAGGTGTGACCTACACACATGGCAATGTTCAGGTCACCAGGGGTGACCTACACACATGGCAATGTTCAGGTCACCAGGTGTGACCTACATACATGGCATTGTTCAGGTCACCAGGTGTGACCTACACACATGGCAATGTTCAGGTCACCAGGTGTGACCTACACACATGGCATTGTTTAGGTCGCCAGGTGTGACCTACACACATGGCATTGTTCAGGTCACCAGGTGTGACCTACACACATGGCATTGTTCAGATCACCAGGTGTCACCTACACACATGGCATTGTTCAGGTCACCAGGTGTCACCTACACACACGACATTGTTCAGGTCACCAGGTGTCACCTATACACATGGCATTGTTCAGGTCACCAGGTGTCACCTACACACGTCATTGTTCAGGTCTCCAGGTGTCACCTACCCACAATTCTCTGCCTATATATCCTAAAATTCACCGGTATGTTAAATTTGAAGCCGCTCGGAAGATGCATTATCAAATTATTAGCGCTGAAAGCTAAAGTCAGTAGGTCGAGGCATTCAGAAATGACCACGTGGACACTAGCAATTCGTTTCTCCAAATTTCATCCATAAAAAAACGCAAACTGGAACCTACCCAGGCCACCATCAATCCAGGATTGCTCTGTGACTGACCTGCACTTAAGGTTTAAGTAAGAAAGTAAGCAAATTTTTTTTTATTTAGGCTCTAGGCTACATAACATTCCAAATTTTGACAATGGTTCTGAGTGTACGTACACGCTACGGCCGCATGAAAGTACATTACGGAGACTTAACCAAAAATAAGCAAATAATGTGACTTATTTCTGATCAGAAAAGATATATTCTCCAGCTGATTTCGCAGGAACCAGTTTGATTAATAAAACTTGTGCAATAAAACTTACACAATCTAAAATAAAGGTGAAGCTTCCTTTGAAGCAAGCACTTCAGCTCTAAAAATTTGAAGCCGATCAGAAGTTGCATTATCAAGATATCAGTGCTGAAGGGTTGAAGCCAATCAGATGAACCATTCGGAAGATATCTCATGAAAACAAGTATATTTCGATTTTTCTCAATTTCTTAAACACACCAAAAAAAAAAAAGGTCAACAAACAGACCAAAATTCATTGTACATGTTCCTTAATATAATTAGGAAAATAACTCATTTATATTTAGGAAAATAACTCATTTATATTTAGGGTGTGCGAGTGTTACATTATTTTTTTCAGTGTTATTTATGACCACATACAAATACATTATGAATATTTTATCTAGGATAAACAAATAAAGTCAAAACTGGAACTTATTTCCTATCAGATGAAAGTCTCCATTTTTTCGACAGAAATAAATGACATATTAAAACTTACACAACCTAAAAAAACCAAATGATCACTAATTGTTCAAAGGTGACCAGGAGCTGCACTCTTTAGTTATTACATAGAATCCACCAAAATTTGCCCCAGCACAGCCAAATGCCAAAGAATCGTTTCATCCACTCCATAAGAAACATCAGACATTAAAGACTGATGTAGGTAGGGAGGACACGCCCCCTCCAGGTCACCAGTCAAGTCATGTGAGCTTGAGACAACCCAGGAGCAAGCTGCTGCTGCTCGCTGGACCCCCACCATCATGGTGGTCCTCGCTGGACCCCCACCATCATGGGGGGTCCGTCATTCACTCACACCTTCATAGTAAACAAGAATATCACAAACTTTTACTTTTGTTATTCCAACTGAGAAAAATAATACAAGTTTTATGACATTATGTATAAAGTAACATTGTGCACAATAATCATCAATACAACAAAATACTAACATACTCCTACACAATATATATATATATATATATATATATATATATATATATATATATATATATATATATATATATATATATATATATATATATATATATATATATATATATATATATTGTGTAGGAGTATGTTAGTATTTTGTTGTATTGATGATTATTGTGCACAATGTTACTTTATACTTAATGTCATAAAGAAAAAGAACAAACTTACTTCCGGGAAAACTCAAGGTTCTCCCTGAAGCTGTTTGAATATTGTCTTCTCCTACCACCCCCTGTATTCTCTATTCTATGTAGACTTTATTTAAAGATAAAATACATTGACAAAAACACAATAGGGAGTAGAACAATATAGATAACATCTCAAAGCTATATCTCGAATACTTCGTCCAGCTCCCTGGCGGTGGGCCGCGTGCCCAGAATATTACTGCAGTCATTTTCCCTCTGCATGGCAACACTGAGTCTCTGAAAGAGGAAGCTGGCCGCTCTGTGGTCCTTGGTTTCTATGATGAGTTTTTCACCCAGCTCTTTGAAGAACTTCAGAGCACACTTGCCACATGCTCCAAGGGTCTCCGAACCTATTGGGATGAAGTTATGGAAGGCCTTCATATTTGCGGGTCTTCTGGGTCTCCCTGAAGCTGGCAGCTTTACCCCCTTCAGATGTTATATATATATATATATATATGTCGTGCCGAATAGGTAAAACTGGTCAATTAGCAAGAACTCATTTAAAATTAAGTCCTTTCTAATATTTTCTCTTATACGTTTAAAGATATATATTTTTCATTTATGTTAATATAAAAATTAATGATTTTGTACCAAAATAACTTTAGAAAACGTACCTAACCTTATTATAACAAGCGCAATTTTGACCGGGTCTGACACTGGGGTCTCATAACACTACAAACACTGACTCTCTGGTTCCATTCCTCACCTGAGTGACGTCTAATAATGCTGCTCTCCACACACACCTGGTCAAGCACGTCAAGAAATTAGAGAAAGTGCAAAGGTTTGCAACAAGACTAGTCCCAGAGCTAAGGGGATTGTCCTACGAAGAAAGGTTAAGGGAAATCGGCCTGACGACACTAGAGGACAGGAGGGTTAGGGGAGACATGATAACGACATATAAAATACTGCGAGGAATAGATAAGGTGGACAGAGACAAGATGTTCCAGAGAGGGGACACAGAAACAAGGGGTCACAATTGGAAGTTGAAGACTCCTATGAGTCAAAGGGATGTTAGGAAGTATTTCTTCAGTCATAGAGTTGTCAGGAAGTGGAATAGCTTAGAGAGCGACGTAGTGGAGGCAGGAACCATACATAGTTTTAAGACTAGGTTTGATAAAGCTCATGGAGCAGGGAGAGAGAGGACCTAGTAGCAATCAGTGAAGAGGCGGGGCCAGGAGCTATGACTCGACCCCTGCAACCATAAATAGGTGAGTACAAATAGGTGAGTACACACACACACACACACACACACACACACACACACACACACTCACACACACACACACAAACACACACACACACACACACACACACACTCACACACACACACACACACATACACACACATACACACACACACACACACACACACTCACACACACACACACACTCACACACACACACATACACACACACACACACACACACACATACACAGATAACTGCGGCAGCATATGGGCGTCTGGCAAACCTTAGATTAGCGTTCCGTTACCTTAACAAGGAATCGTTCAAGACACTGTATACCGTGTACGTCAGGCCCATACTAGAATATGCAGCACCAGTCTGGAACCCACACCTGGTCAAGCACGTAAGGAAACTAGAGAAAGTGCAAAGGTTTGCGACAAGGTTAGTTCCACAACTCAGGGGTCTGTCTTATGAAGAAAGGTTGAGGGAAATAGGACTAACAACACTGGAGGAAAGAAGGGTCAGAAGAGACATGATAACGACATACAAAATACTGCGGGGAATTGACAAGGTAGATAGTGACAGGTTGTTTCAGAGAGGGAACACAGAAACAAGGGGACACAACTGGAAGCTGAAGACTCAGATGAGTCAAAGGGATGTCAGGAAACATTTCTTCAGCCACAGAGTAGTCAGGAAGTGGAATGGACTAGAGAAAGATATAGTGGAGGCGGGAACCATACATAGTTTTAAGACAAGGTATGATAAAGCTCATGGAGCAGGGAGAGCAGAGACCCAGTAGCAGACAGCGAAGAGGCGGGGCCAGGAGCTGAGTCTCGACCCCTGCAACCACAATTAGGTGAGTACAATTAGGTGAGTACACACACACACATACACACACACACACACACACACAGGAGAGGGGAGTTTACCACGACGTTTTGGTCCGACTTGTACCATTTACAAAGTCACACTAAGGCTGCTCGCCCTGGTATCTTGTTGATCAAGCACACTGTTAGTACACTTCACGAGACTGTGCTTGGTCTTATTTCACGTTATTACTGAATTCCAGTCGGTTACTCCACCATATCAGTGTACCAGTCAGGTGGTTACTGCCCTGAGGAACACCAGACACCAGCTTGAGGCTGCCTGTGGCAAGCGATAATAATAATAATATCTTTATTTACTACAAGTACATGTACAAGGTATACAGGCCATAGCTGACATCAATGATATACTACTATATAGAAAGCCCCTTGTTATGCTGAGCATTTCCCCCAAATTAGGTCAGTTTTGTCCCAGGATGCGACTCACACCAGTCCACTAACACCCAGGTACCCAATTTACTGATGAGTGAACATAGAGAACCGGTGTAAGGAAACACGTCCAATGTTTCTACCCTCGCCGGGAATCGAACCCGGACTTTCACCGTGTGAAGCGAGAGCTTTAGCCACCAGGCCGCGAGCCACCAGCCTGCATTCGCTTCTGAGGAAATAGAGCATGATGCTGCTACTGCAGCTGGAGTCATGAGAGAGAGACATTACAGTCACAGATGTTGATAGACTCACGAAATCGTAATGACTCGTTTGCAAACAAACCATACCATCCGACGGTCTGGAGTTTTGAGACTCTCTGACCGCTGGTTCGAACCCCACCCGTGGTATGTTTAGAGATCTTGATATTTTGGAGGGTAGGGACGGAAGAATGAGAAATAGAAGGATGTGTAGGAGAAACAGCAGAACGAGGAGAAACGGTAGGATGAGAAACGGTAGGATGAGAAACAGGAGGGTGAGAAACAGGACGACGATGAAAAACAGGATGATGAGAAACACGAATAAGGTGATAAACAGGAGGATGAGAAACGGGAGTAAGGTGAGAAACAGGAGTATGAGAAACGGGAGTAAGATGAGAAGCAGGATAATGAGAAACAGGAGGATGAGAAACGAGAGTGAGGTGAGAAACGGGAGTAAGATGAGAAACAGGAGAATGAGAAACAAGAGAATGAAAACCAGGAGGATGAGAAAAAGGAGGATGAGAAACAGGAAGATTAGAAACAGGAGGATGAGAAACAGGAGGATGAGAAACATAAGAATGAGAAATAGGAGGGTGAGAAACAGAAGGGTGAGAAACTTTAGAGTGAGAAACAGTAGAATGAGAAACAGGAGGATGATAAACAGGAGAATGAGAAACAGGAGGATGAGAAACAGGAGGATGAGAAACAGAAGGATGAGAAATAGGAGGGTGACAAACATAAGGATGAGAAACAGGAGGATGAGAAACAGGAGAATGAGAAACAGGAGGATGAGAAAAAGGATGAGAAACAGGAGAATGAGAAACAGAAAGATGAGAAACAGGAGGATGAGAAACAGGAGGATGTGTAGGAGAAAACAGTTTATCTTAAAAATTTCTCATCATTTCCTAGAAACTTACACAAGTCAGTGAAAGTTGGATCACTGCTGCCCACCATGTTGGATCACTGCTGTCCACCATTGATGTACCACAATGTTGGATCACTGCTACCCACCATGTTGGAGAACTGCTGCCCACCATATTGGATCACTGCTGCCCACCAGTGCTGCACCACCATGTTGGATCACTGCTGCCTACCATGTTGGATCACTGCTGCCCACCAGTGCTGCATCACCATGTTGGATCACTGCTGCCCACCAGTGCTGCATCACCATGTTGGATCACTGCTGCCCACCAGTGATGCACCACCATGTTGGATCACTGCTGCCCACCAGTGCTGCACCAACATGTTGGATCACTGCTGCCCAACAGTGATGTACCACCATGTTGGATCACTGCTGCCCACCAGTGATGTACCACCATGTTGGATCACTGCTGCCCACCAGTGATGTACCACTATGTTGGATCACTGCTGCCCACCAGTGATGTACTACCATGTTGGATCACTGCTGCCCACCAGTGATGTACCACCATGTTGGATCACTGCTGCCCACCAGTGATGCAAAACCATGTTGGATCACTGCTGCCCACCAGTGCTGCACCAACATGTTGGATCACTGCTGCCCACCAGTGATGTACCACCATGTGGGATCACTGCTGCCCACCAGTGTTGTACCACCATGTTGGATCACTGCTGTCCATCAGTGATGTACCACCATGTTGGATCACTGCTGTCCATCAGTGATGTACCACCATGTTGGATCACTGCTGCCCACCAGTGCTGTACCACCATGTTGGATCACTGCTGCCCACTAGTGCTGGACCACCATGTTGGATCACTGCTGTCCATCAGTGATGTACCACCATGTTGGATCACTGCTGTCCATCAGTGATGTACCACCATGTTGGATCACTGCTGTCCATCAGTGATGTACCACCATGTTGGATCACTGCTGTCCATCAGTGCTGTACCACCATGTTGGATCACTGCTGTCCATCAGTGCTGTACCACCATGTTTAATCACTGCTGTCCATCAGTGCTGTACCACCATGTTGGATCACTGCTGTCCATCAGTGATGTACCACAATGTTGGATCACTGCTGCCCACCAGTGCTGTACCACCATGTTGGATCACTGCTGTCCATCAGTGCTGTACCACCATGTTGGATCACTGCTGCCCACCAGTGCTGTACCACCATGTTGGATCACTGCTGTCCATCAGTGCTGTACCACCATGTTGGATCACTGCTGTATACCAGTGCTGTACCACCATGTTGGATCACTGCTGTCCATCAGTGCTGTACCACCATGTTGGATCACTGCTGTATACCAGTGCTGTACCACCATGTTGGATCACTGCTGTCCATCAGTGCTGTACCACCATGTTGGATCACTGCTGTCCACCAGTGATGTACCACCATGTTGGATCACTGCTGTCCATCAGTGCTGTACCACCATGTTGGATCACTGCTGCCCACCAGTGATGTACCACCATGTTGGATCACTGCTGTCCATCAGTGCTGTACCACCATGTTGGATCACTGCTGCCCACCAGTGCTGTACCACCATGTTGGATCACTGCTGTCCATCAGTGCTGTACCACCATGTTGGATCACTGCTGCCCACCAGTGCTGTACCACAATGTTGGATCACTGCTGTCTATCAGTGCTGTACCACCATGTTGGATCGCTGCTGTCCACCAGTGATGTACCACCACGTTGGATCACTGCTGTCCATCAGTGCTGTACCACAATGTTGGATCACTGCTGTCCACCAGTGCTGTACCACCATGTTGGATCACTGCTGCCCACCAGTGCTGTACCACCATGTTGCATCACTGCTGTCCACCAGTGATGTACCACCATGTTGGATCACTGCTGTCCATCAGTGCTGTACCGCCATGTTGGATCACTGCTGTCCACCAGTGCTGTACCACCATGTTGGATCACTGCTGTCCATCAGTGCTGTACCACTATGTTGGATCACTGCTGCCCACCAGTGCTGTACCACCATGTTGGATCACTGCTGTCCATCAGTGCTGTACCACCATGTTGGATCACTGCTGCCCACCAGTGTTGTACCATCATGTTGGATCACTGCTGTCCATCAGTGCTGTACTACCATGTTGGATCACTGCTGTCCATCAGTGCTGTACCACCATGTTGGATCACTGCTGTCCACCAGTGCTGTATCACCATGTTGGATCACTGCTGTCCACCAGTGCTGTACCACCATTTTGGATCACTGCTGTCCATCAGTGCTGTACCACCATGTTGGATCACTGCTGTCCACCAGTGATGTACCACCATGTAGGATCACTGCTGTCCATCAGTGCTGTACCACAATGTTGGATCACTGCTGCCCACCAGTGCTGTACCACCATGTTGGATCACTGCTGTCCATCACTGCTGTACCACCATGTTGGATCACTGCTGCCCACCAGTGCTGTACCACCATGTTGGATCACTGCTGTCCACCAGTGCTGTACCACCATGTTGGATCACTGCTGTCCACCAGTGCTGTACCACAATGTTGGATCACTGCTGTCCATCAGTGCTGTACCACCATGTTGGATCACTGCTGTCCACCAGTGATGTCCACCATGTAGGATCACTGCTGTCCATCAGTGCTGTACCACAATGTTGGATCACTGCTGCCACCAGTGCTGTACCACCATGTTGGATCACTGCTGTCCATCAGTGCTGTACCACCATGTTGGATCACTGCTGCCCACCAGTGCTGTACCACCATGTTGGATCACTGCTGTCCATCAGTGCTGTACCACCATGTTGGATCACTGCTGCCCACCAGTGCTGTACCACCATGTTGGATCACTGCTGTCCATCAGTGCTGTACCACCATGTTGGATCAATGCTGTCCATCAGTGATGTACCACCATGTTGGATCACTGCTGTCCATCAGTGCTGTACCACCATGTTGGATCACTGCTGTCCATCAGTGCTGTACCATTATGTTGGATCACTGCTGTCCATCAATGCTGTACCACCATGTTGGATCTCTGCTGTCCATCAGTGCTGTACCACCATGTTGTATCACTGCTGTCCATCAGTGTTGTACCACCATGTTGGATCACTGCTGTCCATCAGTGCTGTACCACCATGTTGGATCACTGCTGTCAATCAGTGCTGTACGACCATGTTGGATCACTGCTGCCCACCAGTGTTGTACCACCATGTTGGATCACTGCTGTCCATCAGTGCTGTACCACCATGTTAGATCACTGCTGTCCATCAGTGCTGTACCACCATGTTGGATCACTGCTGTCCATCAGTGCTGTACCACCATGTTGGATCACTGCTGTCCATCAGTGCTGTATCACCATGTTGGATAACTGCTGTCCACCAGTGCTGTACCACCATGTTGGATCACTGCTGTCCACCAGTGCTGTACCACCATGTTGGATCACTGCTGTCCATCAGTGATGTACCACCATGTTGGATCACTGCGGTCCATCAGTGCTGTACCACCATGTTGGATCACTGCTGTCCACCAGTGCTGTATCACCATGTTGGATCACTGCTGCCCACCAGTGCTGTACCACCATGTTGGATCACTGTTGTCCACCAGTGCTGTACCACCCTGTTGGATCACTGCTGTCCATCAGTGCTGTACCACCATGTTGGATCACTGCTGCCCACCAGTGTTGTACCACCCTGTTGGATCACTGCTGTCCATCAGTCCTGTACCACCATGTTGGATCACTGCTGTCCACCAGTGTTGTACCACCATGTTGGATCACTGCTGTCCATCAGTGCTGTACCACCATGTTGGATCACTGCTGTCCATCAGTGCTGTACCACCATGTTGGATCACTGCTGCCCACCAGTGTTGTACCACCATGTTGGATCACTGCTGTCCATCAGTGCTGTACCACCATGTTGGATCACTGCTGTCCACCAGTGCTGTACCACCATGTTGGATCACTGCTGCCCACCAGTGATGTACCACCATGTTGGATCACTGCTGTCCACCAGTGCTGTACCACCATGTTGGATCACTGCTGCCCACCAGTGCTGTACCACCATGTTGGATCACTGCTGTCCATCAGTGCTGTACCACCATGTTGGATCACTGCTGCCCACCAGTGCTGTACCACCATGTTGGATCACTGCTGCCCACAGTGCTGTACCACCATGTTGGATCACTGCTGTCCATCAGTGCTGTACCACCATGTTGGATCACTGCTGCCCACCAGTGCTGTACCACCATGTTGGATCACTGCTGCCCACCAGTGCTGTACCACCATGTTGGATCACTGCTGTCCATCAGTGCTGTACCACCATGTTGGATCACTGCTGTCCATCAGTGTTGTACCACCATGTTGGATCACTGCTGCCCACCAGTGCTGTACCACCATGTTGGATCACTGCTGTCCATCAGTGCTGTACCACCATGTTGGATCACTGCTGCCCACCAGTGCTGTACCACCATGTTGGATCACTGCTGTCCATCAGTGCTGTACCACCATGTTGGATCACTGCTGCCCACCAGTGCTGTACCACCATGTTGGATCACTGCTGTCCATCAGTGCTGTACCACCATGTTGGATCAATGCTGTCCATCAGTGATGTACCACCATGTTGGATCACTGCTGTCCATCAGTGCTGTACCACCATGTTGGATCACTGCTGTCCATCAGTGCTGTACCATTATGTTGGATCACTGCTGTCCATCAATGCTGTACCACCATGTTGGATCTCTGCTGTCCATCAGTGCTGTACCACCATGTTGTATCACTGCTGTCCATCAGTGCTGTACTACCATGTTGGATCACTGCTGTCCATCAGTGCTGTACCACCATGTTGGATCACTGCTGTCAATCAGTGCTGTACGACCATGTTGGATCACTGCTGCCCACCAGTGCTGTACCACCATTTTGGGATCACTGCTGCCCACCAGTGATGTACCACCATGTTGGATCACTGCTGTCCATCAGTGCTGTACCACCATGTTGGATCACTGCTGCCCACCAGTGCTGTACCACCATGTTGGATCACTGCTGCCCACCAGTGCTGTACCACCATGTTGGATCACTGCTGTCCATCAGTGCTGTACCACCATGTTGGATCACTGCTGTCCATCAGTGTTGTACCACCATGTTGGATCACTGCTGTCCATCAGTGCTGTACCACCATGGTGATTTCCCCAGTACTCGAGGTATGGTGAACTCAGCAGCTTTCCCCACGGGGGTGAGGCAGTACTATTACCCTCCCCACGGGGGTGAGGCAGTACTATTACCCTCCCCACGGTGATGAGACTACTATTACCTCCCCACGGTGATGAGACAGTACTATTACCCTCCCCACGGGGATGACAGTACTATTACCCTCCCACGGGGATGAGACAGTACTCATTACCCTCCCCACGGTGATGAGACAGTACTATTACCCTCCCACGGGGATGAGACAGTACTATTACCTCCCACGGGGATGATACAGACTATTACCCTCCCACGGTGATGAGACAGTACTATTACCCTCCCCACGGTGATGAGACAGTACTATTACCCTCCCCACGGTGATGAGACAGTACTATTACCCTCCCCACGGGATGAGACAGTACTATTACCCTCCCCACGGTGATGAGACAGTACTATTACCCTCCCCACGGTGATGAGACAGTACTATTACCCTCCCCACGGGGATGAGACAGTACTATTACCCTCCCCACGGGGATGAGACAGTACTATTACCCTCCCCACGGTGATGAGACAGTACTATTACCCTCCCCACGGGGATGAGACAGTACTATTACCCTCCCACGGGATGATACAGTACTATTACCCTCCCCACGGTGATGAGACAGTACTATTACCCTCCCCACGGTGATGAGACAGTACTATTACCCTCCCCACGGGGATGAGACAGTACTATTACCCTCCCCACGGGGATGATACAGTACTATTACCCTCCCCACGGTGATGAGACAGTACTATTACCCTCCCCACGGGGATGAGACAGTACTATTACCCTCCCCACGGGGATGATACAGTACTATTACCCTCCCCACGGGGATGAGACAGTACTATTACCCTCCCCACGGGGATGAGACAGTACTATTACCCTCCCCACGGGGATGAGACAGTACTATTACCCTCCCCACGGGGGTGAGGCTGTACTGGTACTTTTCCCACGGGGATGAGACAGTACTATTACCCTCCCCACGGGGGTGAGGCAGTACTATTACCCTCCCCACGGGGGTGAGACAGTACTATTACCCTCCCCACGGGGGTGAGACAGTACTATTACCCTCCCCACGGGGATGAGGCAGTACTATTACCCTCCCAACGGGGATGAGACAGTACTATTACCCTCCCCACGGGGGTGAGACAATACTATTACCCTCCTCACGGGGGTGAGGCAGTACTATTACCCTCCCCATGGGGGTGAGGCAGTACTATTACCCTCCCCACGTTGGTGAGGCAGTACTATTACCCTCCCCACGGGGGTGAGGCAGTACTGGTACTTTTCCCACGGGGATGAGACAGTACTATTACCCTCCCCACGGGGGTGAGACAGTACTATTACCCTCCCCACGGGGGTGAGACAGTACTATTACCCTCCCCACGGGGGTGAGACAGTACTATTACCCTCCCCACGGGGGTGCAGCAGTACTTGTACTTTCCCCACGGGGTGAGGAACATATTCCCACTCCAGTTTCAGTCATTTAAAACCAGTTACTTAAACCCTTATTACTCATCAGTGAGCATGGTAATGTTGTGCACAGGAGCGTGCACAGTGCACAGGAGCGTGCACAGTGCACAGGAGCGTGCACTGTCACACCACTCTACCGGGTCTGTGTCCTGGTGGATGACGGGTTGACCACCGATTCTGAGTGTTTGAAAGGAAGTGACTGTTTTTTCCTATCGTTACTGAGTGGGTAGACAGTGGAAGAGTGTAACGAGAATGGTGTCAGTGGGGAAGAGAGAAGTGAAAGTGAATCAACCAGAGAAGGGAAGTGCCAGGTATAAACAAATGACGAAAGAAAGGTGGACTTAATAGTGGTGACGAAGAGGGAATTAAAGAATACAGTATTAAGAATGTGTAGGAGAACTTTGAGATTAAACGGGGATAGGTGCAGGTAGGAGGAAGAATGACTAGTAGAATGACTGGTGGAATGACTATTAGAATGACTGGTGGAATGACTGGTGGAATGACTGGTGGAATAACTGGTGGAATGACTGGTAGAATGACTGATAAAATGACTGGCAGAATGACTGGTAGAATGACTGGTGGAATGACTGGTGGAATGACTGGTATAAAGACTGGTAGAATGATGAGGCAGAAATGACGGTAAAGCGAGAAAAAGTTAGCATATGTAAAAAACAAAACTTACAGTGTAAAAGTGATATACGGAAATCATATTATATAGAATAAAAAGTGATGTGAATGAGTGGTGAGGTTTGCAAGGGTCAGGAGGTTAGGTCTTCGTCAGGAGGTTAGGTCTTCGTCAGGAGGTTAGGTCTTCATCGGGAAATATTGCTGGTGATAATAAAAGCGTCAAGGCGTTAGACAGGAAGGTTCAGGTCTGGAAAAAGAGAGAATAAAATGAGTTAAGGTAAATGTTGACAATGAAAGGAATTTGGTGAGTACAATGAATGAGCAAAGAGGAATAGTATCAGTTAAGAGTGAGGAAGAACCAGAGGTGAATGCAGAGGAAGTGGGTGAGGCAGAGTGCAGGATGAATGGGAGTGAATCAACTAGGGTATATGTGATTTATACTGAGATGATGAAAGCACGTACGGAGGTACCTTTGGAGTGGTTTATATATCTGTTAATGTACACACGAAAGACGGGGCAGTACGTTATTATTGACAGGTAATGCTTGGCTCGTCTCTGTAACGGCACAAGAGAGAATATAAGAATTACAGCGTAGTTAAAATCTTTTGAGAATGTCACAGTGTACGACACTATTATCAAAAGAGTAAAAGAGAAACATGAAACATGTTGATGCACAGGGAAAAGAAGGATTTAAGAAGAGAAAGTGATGTGGGTACCAAGTGTGTACATTAAAATATTACACTGAGTAATGCTTAGAGGCAAAGAGCTGTTTGTTGCCTTTTAGGATTTAAAAGAGTAACTTTATAGGGAAACAATATAACTGATTGTTAGTTGTTAAAAGCTGCGAAGATTTTTGAGAAGGAAAGCGAGGCTTGGGCAGACGAATATAAGATAGACAGGAAATATTTTCCAGCAAAAGTCGGCCTCATAAGGCGATGTTTGACATTCCCATGGTGGTTTAATGTATTTATAGATGGCGTTGTTAATTAAGCGAATGCTTCCTTAAAAGGTAACGACTCAGATATGAAGCGGGTTCGTTATAGATGCTATCTACTAATGACATGCTACTCTTGGCAGTCTCTGAGGGGATGTTGCAAAGGTTGGGGAAGGAGTCTGCAATGAAGTGTAAACAAAAGCGGAAGTTAAGAGTAAATATGAAAAAATAAGGTGATGGGAATTAAAAAAAGTCTAGTTAATGACTGTTTGGACATGAACATGGAGGAAGTGAATGTCTGTAGATATTTGGGAGTGGGTGAGGCAGCAGATGGGTGTATGAAAGACATGATTAATGAGGGGAAATAAAAGGCAAGTTGAGTATTAATGAATATGAGGAAAGAAAGAAGTTTCTCAATGCAGGCAAACCGGAGTATGTACCAGAGTATAGTATGTACCAGAGTATAGTATGTACCAGAGTATAGTATGTACCAGAGTATAGTATGTACCAGAGTATAGTATGTACCAGAGTATAGTATGTACCAGAGTATAGTATGTACCAGAGTATGGTATGTACCAGAGTACAGTATGTACCAGAGTATAGTATGTACCAGAGTATAGTATGTACCAGAGTATAGTATGTACCAGAGTATAGTATGTACCAGAGTATAGTATGTACCAGAGTATAGTATGTACCAGAGTATAGTATGTACCAGAGTATAGTATGTACCAGAGTATGGTATGTACCAGAGTATGGTATGTACCAGAGTATGGTATGTACCAGAGTACAGTATGTACCAGAGTATAGTATGTACCAGAGTATAGTATGTACCAGAGTATAGTATGTACCAGAGTATAGTATGTACCAGAGTATAGTATGTACCAGAGTATAGTATGTACCAGAGTATGGTATGTACCAGAGTATAGTATGTACCAGAGTATGTATGTACCAGAGTACAGTATGTACCAGAGTATAGTAATAAGTAGCCAGAGTATAGTATGTACCAGATATAGTATGTACCAGAGTATGGTATGTACCAGAGTATAGTATGTACCAGAGTATGGTATGTACCAAGTAAGTATGTACCGAGTATATATGTACCAGAGTATAGTATGTACCAGAGTATAGTATGTACCAGAGTATAGTATGTACCAGAGTATAGTATGTACCAGAGTATAGTATGTACCAAGTAGTATAAGTATAGTATGTACCAGAGTATAGTATGTACCAGAGTATAGTATGTACCAGAGTATAGTATGTACCAGAGTACAGTATGTACCAGAGTATAGTATGTACCAGAGTATAGTATGTACCAGAGTATAGTATGTACCAGAGTATAGTATGTACCAGAGTAGGTATGACCATATAGTAACCAGAGTATAGTATGTACCAGAGTATAGTATGTACCAGAGTATAGTATGTACCAGAGATATACAAGTATAGTATGTACCAGAGTATAGTATGTACCAGAGTATAGTATGTACCAGAGTATGGTATGTACCAGAGTATAGTATGTACCAGAGTATAGTATGTACCAGAGTATAGTATGTACCAGAGTATAGTATGTACCAGAGTATAGTATGTACCAGAGTATAGTATGTACCAGAGTATAGTATGTACCAGAGTATAGTATGTACCAGAGTATAGTATGTACCAGAGTATAGTATGTACCAGAGTATAGTATGTACCAGAGTATAGTATGTACCAGAGTATAGTATGTACCAGAGTATAGTATGTACCAGAGTATAGTATGTACCAGAGTATAGTATGTACCAGAGTATAGTATGTACCAGAGTATAGTATGTACCAGAGTATAGTATGTACCAGAGTATAGTATGTACCAGAGTATAGTATGTACCAGAGTATAGTATGTACCAGAGTATAGTATGTACCAGAGTACAGTATGTACCAGAGTATAGTATGTACAAGAGTATAGTATGTACCAGAGTATAGTATGTACCAGAGTACAGTATGTACCAGAGTATAGTATGTACCAGAGTATAGTATGTACCAGAGTACAGTATGTACCAGAGTATGGTATGTACCAGAGTATAGTATGTACCAGAGTATAGTATGTACCAGAGTACAGTATGTACCAGAGTATGGTATGTACCAGAGTATGGTATGTACCAGAGTATAGTCATGCCAACACTTGAGCATGGATGGTGTCATTCGTTTGAGTGTTGCAACAACGAGGTAGTAGAGATAACACGTTAGAGACCAATGTGTGTTGTAAAATACACAGGTTAACCATCTTTCAGGAAGGGTTGGACCTGTGATAAATAGTTTAAAAAACAAACAACATTTAAAGTCTTTAATGATGATATGTTTGGCCAGCAGTGACTTCTTCAGTCCACTACAGAGAAGAACGGTGCACAAAGAGGAGAGTTACGTTCATGGGAGCCACAAAAGGAGAGTTACGTTCCTGGGAGCCACAAAGAGGAGAGTTACGTTCCTGGAAGTCCCCAAAAAGACAAACTTTTTTTTAGACCAACAAATCTTACAAAAATAAAAGTGATTATGTAATTGTAGTGCATTGTCGTGATATATTATGTTTTTAACTGCTTAAGACTACAAATGCAACAGAAATAATAGTATTTCTTACCTTAAATTGTGGATGCTGGTGTTTATGGATGATTGTGAATAGAGTGGAGAGTTATGCTGTGTACTGGGCCGAGGTCGATGGTTGTACTGGAGTGTGCATAAATTCTGTAATGGATTTCTGGGCTATTTTACCCTGCAGTACGTTATACAGCTGACGGTAAGGTATCAGCTGCAACAGACAATGTTTCACAGCACTGCTTCTAGATTTGTCAGGGTCCTCCTCAGTGAAAAAGTCTAACTTTAAGTCAGTCATGTCAGTTAGTAAATCAGTCAAGTCAGTCAGTAAGTCAGTCATTAAATCAGTCAAGTCAGTAAATCAGTCGTCAGTAAATCAATCAAATCAGTAAATCAGTCAAGTCAGTCAGTAAGTCAGTCAGTCAGTCAGTCAGTCAATCAAGTCAGCCAGTCAAGTCAGTCAGTCAATTATTCATCACACAAACTCTTATATATTTACCTCATTCTTTTTAATTTTACAAACTGACGCTTCATTAAGGCCTCAGGTTATCTTTTGTCTAATATCTCTATTTTCTTCGTTAACTCTTAAGACTTAAACGCTTATACCTTTTCTTGCCACCTTCAGCAACACTGGTATGCCTACTGGGCGCCATGATTGCTCCCCAGATACAAGATATGGCAATTAAAATATCAATACACTATTCACAAACACAGCTAGTTCCTAACAATGGAATTGGACAGGTATGAACGAATGCTGGGATGGGGGTGGCGGGAGTGTTGGGGGAGTGTCGGGGGTGGCGTTAGTGTTGGGGGTTGCGGGAGTGTTGGAGGGTGGCGGAAGTGTAGGGGAATGGCGGGAGTGTCTGGGGTGGACGCGCGCTCCAAATTTGTTTTCCCCTCCCGCAGACAGAACCGTGTTAAGTTAATTTTACGAAGTGTTATACAAAAATATACCTCAATTCTTCAACAGTGCTATAACCAAAACGTGCCACACAAAACCGTGTTAAACGACGGTTATATACATATATGCAAAACAACCACGGAGGGACATCCTGTATCGCTTGGTTTGCGAGATATATATATATATATATATATATATATATATATATATATATATATATATATATATATATATATATATATATATATATATATATATATATATATATAATATATATACTATATATATATAAAGGAGAGAGAAGTGTAAAGGGAAGGGAAGTTCATATGTGTGTTTCTTCAATACATAGTAATGAGAGGTAGTCAGTTGTAATGTAGGACCCACAGGAGGAGTCATCAAACGCCTCAGCAGAGTGACAACTAGTAATCAGGTGAATGACATACCTACTTGCATCTTTCTTCCAAGATGCAAGTCCCAGATAGTCGTCGTCTATGGCTGGCTGCAAAATCTCCATCACCGCTGTCTGAAGCGTCAGTAAGACAGGAAGAAGTCCCTCTCTCGAGGCTGAAGTGACAGTGAGACAGGAAGAAGTCCCTCCCTTGAGTCTGAGGTGACAGTAAGACGTCCCTCCATTCTCCCTTGAATCTGAGATGAAAGACAATAAAAAGAACGCTTCTTGAGTCTGAGATGACCGTCAGACAGGTAGAAGTCCCTCTGTTGAGTCTGAGATGACCGTCAGACAGGTAGAAGTCCCTCTGTTGAGTCTGAGGTAAAAGTAAGACAGGAAGAAGCCCCTTCCTGAGTCTGAAGTGATAGTGTGACAGGTAGAAGCTCCTGCCTTGATATACGAGACTGCTATACGGGGCGAGGTGATTACAAGATTGTTGAGTAAACGTCGTGCTGACTTGCTGCACAATGCTTCTCCCTCACTCAACCGACACTGCTAGACGTAGTCTGCATTACGAAAGCAAAAGCTGTGTGGTGGTCAGTAACGCAAATCACTGTCACTGCGTCACCCACTAATACTTTTCATTGTGAATCATCATAACTAACGTTAGCGTTTCATTACTATCACATTGTATCATGCAACCATAAGAGTTGCAACAAGACGAGGAACTAGTTGCATAGCGAGCGAAATAAATATAGCTATCGTTATGACTAGAAGACTTGGTTTACAGCTCTTCGGAGGTAGTGTACACCAGTGTACCACCAGGTAGTGTACACCAGTGTACCACCAAGTAGTGTGAACCACCAGGTAGTGTGAACCACCAGGTAGTGTACACCAGTGTACCACCAGGTAGTGTGAACCACCAGGTAGTGTACACCAGTGTACCACCAGGTAGTGTGAACCACCAGGTAGTGTACACCAGTGTACCACCAGGTAGTGTACCACCAGGTAGTGTACACCAGTGTACCACCAGGTAGTGTACCACCAGGTAGTGTACCACCAGGTAGTGTACACCAGTGTACCACCAGGTAGTGTACACCAGTGTACCACCAGGTAGTGTACACCAGTGTACCACCAGGTAGTGTACACCAGTGTACCACCAGGTAGTGTACACCAGTGTACCACC
This sequence comes from Cherax destructor, assembly GCA_009830355.1. Taxonomy (NCBI): domain Eukaryota; kingdom Metazoa; phylum Arthropoda; class Malacostraca; order Decapoda; family Parastacidae; genus Cherax; species Cherax destructor. The sequence goes on from WNWK01010952.1 coordinate 37,794, forward strand.
AGGTAGTGTACACCAGTGTACCACCAGGTAGTGTGAACCACCAAGTAGTGTACACCAGTGTACCACTAGGTAGTGTACCACCAGGTAGTGTACACCAGTGTACCACCAGGTAGTGTGAACCACCAGGTAGTGTACACCAGTGTACCACCAGGTAGTGTACACCAGTGTACCACCAGGTAGTGTACCACCAGGTAGTGTACACCAGTGTACCACCAGGTAGTGTGAACCACCAGGTAGTGTACACCAGTGTACCACCAGGTAGTGTGAACCACCAGGTAGTGTACACCAGTGTACCACCAGGTAGTGTGAACCACCAGGTAGTGTACACCAGTGTACCACCAGGTAGTGTACCACCAGGTACTGTGTACCACCAGGTAGTGTACCACCAGGTACTGTGTACCACCAGGTAGTGTGTACCACCAGGTAGTGTACCACCAGGTAGTGTGTACCACCAGGTAGTGTGTACCACCAGGTAGTGTACCACCAGGTAGTGTGTACCACCAGGTAGTGTGTACCACCAGGTAGTGTGCACCACCAGGTAGTGTACACCAGTGTACCACCAGGTAGTGTACACCAGTGTACCACCAGGAAGTATACACCAGTGTACCACCAGGTAGTGTGCACCACCAGGTAGTGTACACCAGTGTACCACCAGGTAGTGTGAACCACCAGGTAGTGTACACCAGTGTACCACCAGGTAGTGTGTACCACCAGGTAGTGTACACCATTGTACCACCAGGTAGTGTGTACCACCAGGTAGTGTACACCAGTGTACCATCAGGTAGTGTGTACCACCAGGTAGTGTACACCATCGTACCACCAGGTAGTGTGCACCACCAGGTAGTGTGAACCACCAGGTAGTGTACACCAGTGTACCACCAGGTAGTGTACACCAGTGTACCACCAGGTAGTGTACACCAGTGTACCACCAAGTAGTGTGTACCACCAGGTAGTGTACACCAGTGTACCACCAGGTAGTGTGTACCACCAGGTAGTGTACCACCAGGTAGTGTGTACCACCAGGTAGTGTACACCAGTGTACCACCAGGTAGTGTACACCAGTGTACCACCAGGTAGTGTACACCAGTGAACCACCAGGTAGTGTACCACCAGGTAGTGTACACCAGTGTACCACCAGGTAGTGTGTACCACCAGGTTTTTTTTTTTTTTTTTTTTTTTTTTTTTTTTTTTTTTTTTTTTTTTTTTTTTTTTGTAACGTGGTGACACTGAGGATGAAAGTGAACATGACAGTAAATGTGAACACGTGAGCGATGAAAGTGACACTGAGCATGAAAGTGAACCTGAGCGATGAAGTGAACACTGACGATGGTGACACTGAGCGATGAAAGTGACATGAGCGTGATAGTGTGCAAAGTGACCACATGATAGTGGCACACGTGTATGCACAGCGATGAATGTGAACAATGAGCGATGAAAGTGAACAGTGACGATAAGTGACACTAGGATAGTGACACAGGTGATGCACGACTATGAACATGGCTTATATACAATAAATTAAGTCTTAGATGATAGTGAACTGAGATGATGATGATAAGTAAGAAAGTGAACACTGAGCGATGAAAGTGAACACTGAGCGATGAAAGTGAACACTGAGCGATGAAAGTGAACACTGAGCGATGAAAGTGAACAGTGAGCGATGATAGTGAACACTGAGCGATGAAAGTGAACACTGAGCGATGAAAGTGAACACTGAGCGATGAAAGTGAACAGTGAGCGATGAAAGTGAACACTGAGCGATGATAGTGAACACTGAGCGATGATAGTGAACACTGAGCGATGAAAGTGAACACGGCGATGAAGTGACACTGAGCGATGAAGGAACACTGAGCGATGATAGTGAACACTGAGCGATGATAGTGAACACTGAGCGATGAAGTGAACACTGAGCGATGATAGTGAACACTGAGCGATGAAAGTGAACACTGAGCGATGAAAGTGAACAGTGAGCGATGATAGTGAACACTGAGCGATGAAAGTGAACAGTGAGCGATGAAAGTGAACACTGAGCGATGAAAGTGAACACTGAGCGATGAAAGTGAACACTGAGCGATGAAGTGAACACTGAGCGATGAAGTGAACAGTGAGCGATGAAAGTGAACAGTGAGCGTGAAGTGAACGGCGATGAAGTGACACTGAGCGATGAAAGTAACATGAGGATGAAGTGAATGCGTGAGAACAGTGAGCGATGAAAGTGAACACTGAGCGATGAAAGTGAACACTGAGCGATGAAAGTGAACACTGAGCGATGAAAGTGAACACTGAGCGATGAAGGATGAGTGAACACTGAGCGATGAAAGTGAACACTGAGCGATGAAAGTGAACACTGAGCGATGAAAGTGAACACTGAGCGATGAAAGTGAACACTGAGCGATGAAAGTGACACGAGTGAGCGACTGAGCAGTGAACACTGAGCGATGAAAGTGAACAACTGGAAGGACCTAAGAATAGTGAACACTGAGCGATGAAAGTGAACACTGACATGAAGGCAATGAGCGATGAAGTGAACATGAGCGATGAAAGTACATGGCGATGAAAGTGACACTGAGCGATGAAGTGAACGAGTGAGAAGTACACTGAGCGATGAGATGAAGTGAACAGTGAGCGATGAAATGATGACATGAGTGAGGCGATGAAAGTGAAGCAGTGAAGGCGATGAAAGTGAACAGTGAGCGATGAAGTAAACGGGATGAAGTTCCAGGGAGACAGAATAAGGCTAGAGAAATACTGCTGAATAACCACTGAACATATTGAACCTAACATGAAATGAACCTGAGCATGAATCTCTTTAACTGGATGATATATATATATAAAATAATATATATAATATATATATATATAAATATATGATATATATATATATATATATATATATATATATATATATATATATATATATATATAATATATAATATAAATATATAAATAATATAGATATATAAATATATATATATATATATATATATATATATATATATATATATATATATTATATATATATATATATATATATATATATATATATATATATATATATAATATATGAATATATATCCACAATTTTATTATCATATTATTATTATTAGTATTATATTTATTATTATTATTTTGTATTTATTATAGTTATTACACTTATTATAATTTTAATTATTATATTTATTATTTTATTTTTGTTATTATTATATGCATTGTAATTATCATAATAATAATAATAATAATAATAATAATAATAATAATAATAATAATAATAATAATAATAATAATAATAATAATAATAATAATAATATTTATAATAATAATAATAATAATAATAATAAATAATAATAATAATAATAATAATAATAATAATAATGTCTAAGTGTCTTTAAACATAATTTCGTACTGTTGAACTTTGCACTTTTCTCCTTGTTTATGTGGGCACGTTTCTCCTTGTTTATGTGGGCACGTTTCTCCTTGTTTATGTGTGCACGTTTCTCTTTGTTTATGCTGGCACGTTTCTCTTTGTTTATGCGGGCAGGTGTTGAGGTGAGAAGGGCAGGCAAGGCTGCCAAGAAATATTCAGTTCATGTTTGGCTTTACCTGCCACGAACGCACCACAAATGGCGTCCCTCCCGGGTTCTGGTTAAACACTTCAGAATCCCTGGCATGGAAAATAATCTCTAGGTTTTTCTCGGATGAAATATTCAACACCACACACAAGATCTCTCTCACCTAGAGTATGCACCTCACACTTGGACGGCCTACTGTATCTCTCACTTGGACGACCCACTGTATCTCACACTTGGACGGTCTACTGTATCTCTCACTTGGACGGCCTACTGTATCTCTCACTTGGACGACCCACTGTATCTCACACTTGGACGGTCTACTGTATCTCTCACTTGGACGACCCACTGTATCTCTCACTTGGACGACCCACTGTATCTCTCACTTGGACGGTCCACTGTACCTCACACTAGGACGGCCTACTGTATCTCTCACTTGGACGGTCCACTGTATCTCTCACTTGGACGGCCCACTGTACCTCACACAAGAACGGTCTACTGTATCTCTCACTTGGACGGTCCACTGTATCTCTCACTTGGACGGCCCACTGTATCTCTCACTTGGACGGCCCACTGTATCTCTCACTTGGACGACCCACTGTATCTCTCACTTGGACGGTCCACTGTATCTCTCACTTGGACGGCCCACTGTATCTCTCACTTGGACGGCCCACTGTATCTCTCACTTGGACGGCCCACTGTATCTCTCACTTGGACGGTCCACTGTATCTCTCACTTGGACGGTCCACTGTATCTCTCACTTGGACGGCCACTGTATCTCTCACTTGGACGGCCACTGTATCTCTCACTTGGACGTCCACTGTATCTTCACTTGGACGGTCCACTGTATCTCTCACTTGGACGGCCACTGTATCTCGTCACTTGGACGGCCCACTGTATCTCTCACTTGGACGGTCCACTGTATCTCTCACTTGGACGCCCCACTGTATCTCTCACTTGGACGGTCCACTGTTCCACTTGGACGACCACTGTATTCTCACTTGGACGGTCCACTGTATCTCTCACTTGGGCGCCACGTATCTCACGACGGTCCACTGTATCTCACTTGGACGTCCACTGTATCTCTCACTTGGACGGTCCACTGTATCTCTCACTTGGACGACCACTGTATCTCTCACTTGGACGGTCCACTGTATCTTCCTTGGACGCCACTGTATCTCACTTGGACGGTCCACTGTATCTCTCACTTGGACGACCCACTGTATCTCTCACTTGGACGGTCCACTGTATCTCTCACTTGGACGACCCACTGTATCTCTCACTTGGACGGTCCACTGTATCTGTCACTTGGACGCCCACTGTATCTCTCACTTGGACGGCTCCACTGTATCTCTCACTTGGACGACCCACTGTATCTCTCACTTGGACGGTCCACTGTATCTCTCACTTGGACGGTCCACTGTATCTCTCACTTGGACGGTCCACTGTATCTCTCACTTGGACGACCCACTGTATCTCTCACTTGGACGGTCCACTGTATCTCTCACTTGGACGCCCCACTGTATCTCTCACTTGGACGGTCCACTGTATCTCTCACTTGGACGACCCACTGTATCTCTCACTTGGACGGTCCACTGTATCTCTCACTTGGACGACCCACTGTATCTCTCACTTGGACGGCCCACTGTATCTCTCACTTGGACGACCCACTGTATCTCTCACTTGGACGGTCCACTGTATCTCTCACTTGGACGGACCACTGTATCTCTCACTTGGACGACCCACTGTATCTCTCACTTGGACGACCCACTGTATTCTCATTGGACGGTCCACTGTATCTCTCACTTGGACGGCCACTGTATCTCTCACTTGGACGACCCACTGTATCTCTCACTTGGACGACCCACTGTATCTCTCACTTGGACGGTCCACTGTATCTCTCACTTGGACGGACCACTGTATCTCTCACTTGGACGACCCACTGTATCTCTCACTTGGACGACCCACTGTATCTCTCACTTGGACGGACCACTGTATCTCTCACTTGGACGGCCCACTGTATCTCTCACTTAGACGACCCACTGTATCTCTCACTTGGACGGCCCACTGTATCTCTCACTTAAACGGCCCACTGTATCTCACACTTGGATGGCCTACTGTATCTCTCATTTAGACGGCCTACTGTATCTCTCCTTTAGACGGCCTACTGTATCTCTCACTTGGACGGCCCACTGTATCTCTCACTTGGACGGCCTACTGTATCTCTCACTTGGACGGCCTACTGTATCTCTCATTTAGACGGCCTATTGTATCTCTCATTTAGACGGCCTACTGTATTTCTCATTTAGACAGCCTATTGTATATCTCACTTGGACGGCCTACTGTATCTCTAACTTGGACGACCTACTGTATCTCTCATTTAGACGGCCTACTGTATCTCTCACTTGGACGGCCTACTGTATCCCTCACTTGGACGGCCTACTGTATCTCTCATTTGTACTCCATAGCCGACCTGACTCTAGGGTGACCTGACTCCAGGGTGACCTGACTCCAGGGTGACTTGACTACAGGGTGACCTGACAATAGGGTGACCTGACAACAGGGTGACTTGACTACAGGATGACCTGACTCCGGAGGTGACCTTACTCCAGGGCGACCTGACTCCAGAGTGACCTGACTCCAGGGTAACCTGACTCCAGAGGCGACCTGACTCTAGGGTGACCTGACTATAGGGTGACCTGACTCCAGGGTGACCTGACTATAGGGTGACCTGACTCCAGGGTGACCTGACTCCAGAGGCAACCTGACTCCTGGGTGACCTGACTTCAAAGTGACCTGACTCCAGGATGACTTGACTCCAGAGATGATCTGACTCCAGATGCGACATGACTCTAGGGTGACCTGACTCCAGAGGCGACCTGACTCCAGGGTGACCTGACTCCAGAGGCGACCTGACTCCAGAGGCGACCTGACTCCAGGGTGACCTGACTCCAGGGTGACCTGACTCCAGAAGCGATCTGACTCCAGAAGCGACCTGACGCCAGAAGCGACCTGACTCCAGAAGTGACCTGACTCATGGGTGAGCTGAATCTTATATAGAACACTAATATTCGTCAAGGTTGTCAACCTGACTACGGAATGTGACCAGCGCACTTACAGCTATTATACCACATGACTGTCACCAGTGACCGTCAGTTGTCATTGCTTGCATGAAGGTGGGAGTTGATGTTGTGGTTTATTAATATGCTGGGTAATTAGTGTAGTGGATATTAGTGTGGTGGTTGGTTAGTGTGGTGGTTGGTTAGTGTGGTGGTTGGTTACTGTGGTGGTTGGTTACTGTGGTGGTTGGTTACTGTGGTGGTTAGTGTATGGTGGTTTGTTGGTTTCTGTGGTGGGTTTGGTTACTGTGGTGGTGGTTAGTGTGGTATGTGTTGGTTGGTTGTGTGGTGGGTGGTTACTGTGGTGGGTGGTTAGTGTGGTGGTTGGTTAGTGTGGTGGTTGGTTAGTGTGGTGGGTGGTTACTGTGGTGGTTGGTTAGTGTGGTGGTTGGTTAGTGGGGTGGTTGGTTAGTGTGGTGGTTGGTTAGTGTGGTGGTTGGTTAGTGTGGTGGTTGGTTAGTGTGGTGGTTGGTTAGTGTGGTGGTTGGTTAGTGTGGTGGGTGGTTACTGTGGTGGTTGGTTAGTGTGGTGGTTGGTTACTGTGGTAGTTGGTTACTGTGGTGGGTGGTTACTGTGGTGGGTGGTTACTGTGGTAGTTTGTTAGTGTGGTGGTTGGTTACTGTGGTAGTTGGTTACTGTTTTGGGTGGTTACTGTGGTGGGTGGATACTGTGGTAGTTGGTTAGTGTGGTGGTTGGTTACTGTGGTGGTTGGTTAGTGTGGTGGTTGGTTAGTGTGGTGGTTGGTTAGTGTGGTGGTTGTTACTGTGGTGGTTTGGGTTAGTGTGGTGGTTGGTTAGTGGGTGGTTGGTTAGTGTGGTGGTTGGTTAGTGTGGTGGTTGGTTAGTGTGGTGGTTGGTTAGTGTGGTGGTTGGTTAGTGTGGTGGTTGGTTAGTGTGGTGGTTGGTTAGTGTGGTGGTTGGTTAGTGTGGTGGTTGGTTAGTGTGGTGGTTGGTTAGTGTGGTGGTTGATTACTGTGGTGGTTGGTTACTGTGGTGGTTGGTTAGTGTGGTGGTTGGTTAGTGTGGTGGTTGGTTAGTGTGGTGGTTGGTTAGTGTGGTGGTTGGTTAGTGTGGTGGTTGGTTACTGTGGTGGTTGGTTAGTGTGGTGGTTGGTTAGTTTGGTGAGTGGTTACTGTGGTGGTTGGTTACTGTGGTGGTTGGTTAGTGTGGTGGTTGGTTACTGTGATAGTTGGTTTCTGTGGTGGGTAGTTACTGTGGTGGGTGGTTAGTGTTTTGGTTGGTTAGTGTGGTGGGTGGTTACTGTGGTGGTTGGTTAGTGTGGTGGTTGGTTAGTGTGGTGGTTGGTTAGTGTGGTGGTTGGTTAGTGTGGTGGGTGGTTACTGTGGTGGTTGGTTAGTGTGGTGGTTGGTTACTGTGGTAGTTGGTTACTGTGGTGGGTGGTTAGTGTGGTGGGTGGTTAGTGTGGTGGGTGGTTAGTGTGGTGGGTGGTTAGTGTGGTGGGTGGTTAGTGTGGTGGGTGGTTACTGTAGTAGTTGGTTACTGTGGTAGTTGGTTACTGTGGTAGTTGGTTACTGTTTTGGTTGGTTAGTGTGGTGGGTGGATACTGTGGTAGTTGGTTACTGTTGTGGTGGGTGGATACTGTGGTGGGTGGATTCTGTGGTGGGTGGAGTCTGTGGTGGGTGGTTAGTGTGGTGGGTGGTTAGTGTGGTGGTTGGTTTGTGTCGTGGGTGGTTAGTGTGGTGGGTGGTTAGTGTGGTGGATGGTTAGTGTGGTGGGTGGTTACATTGGTAGTTGGTTAGTGTGGTGGTTGGTTACTGTGGTAGTTGGTTACTGTTTTGGGTGGTTACTGTGGTGGGTGGATACTGTGGTAGTTGGTTACTGTTGTGGGTGGTTAGTGTGGGGGGTGGATTCTGTGGTGTATTCATGTGAGTGGTTAAGTGGTGGGATTAGGTGGTGGAGTTTGTGGTGGGAAGATTAGGTGGTGGGTGGTTAGTGTTGGTGGTTAGTGGTGAGTGGTTATGTGGTGGTTACATGTGGTAGTGGTTACTGTGGTGGGCGGTCAACTCAGAGTTAAAATACACACAGTGGCTTGTCTGAGAAGCGACACTTAAAGATAACACATCACAAGGTATTAAAGATAATGCAACACAAGGTATTCAAGATAACATAACACAAGGTATTCAAGATAACACATAACAAGGTATTCATGATAACAGAACACAAGGTATTGAACATAACAAAGGACAAAACATCACTTGACAGCTTCTGGAGAAATATTTAACCTTCTGTGACTCCGTCTTAGAGAAATCTTATGAGGCTGACATCGTCCCTGAAGTAATGGAACTTTCAACTTCCCCTGGACTGATATATTGTAATTTTTTGTGATTTTGAGAACGCAGAGTCATTCCTTCTCCCTACGCCACTAAATTACATAATTTTCAGTCGCTCTCGTTCAACCAATGTTCAATAAACACGTAGTACTGACACACAAGGGATGGAAGAAGACGACGACTCTATACACAGCTTTGAGAATAGGTAGGAACAGGAGGGAGTCAATCCGCAGAGGGTAAGTTATGTGGCAGGGCCAGGAGCTGAGAAACACAGCCTTGCAAATAAATATAATTGAGAAATCTTTAATAATCAAGCTTCGGAGAGCAATGTTCTTGTAAAAACCTCGTCGGCAGGCTACTCCAAGAAGAAGCCTGGTCACAGACCGGGCCGCGGGGGCGTTGACCCCCGAAACCTTCTCCAGGTATACTCCAGGTATAGATGTCAGTGTCAGTATAAGTAGAGAAAAATAAAGTTGGAAGCATAAATACTAAACAGAAGAATTTTGGAACCAAACACAAGAAAGTTTGTCAGAAGTGATCGTGAGAGACGACGATCAGCCGTCAGTCGCGAAGGCAAGAGCAAATGTATATATATATATATATATATATATATATATATATATATATATATATATATATATATATATATATATATATATATATATATATATATTATTAACACAGGCCGTTTCCCACCAAGGCAGGGTGGCCCGACAAAGAAGAACTTTCATCATCATTCACTCCATCACTGTCTTGACATAGGCGTGCTTATACTACAGCTACAAAACTGCAACATTAACATCCCTCCTTCAGAGTGCCGGCACTGTACTTCCCATCTCCAGGAATCAAGTCAAGCCTGCCGGTTTCCCTGAAACCCTTCATAAATGTTATCTTGCCTACACTCCAACAGCACATCAAGTATTAAAAACCATTTGTCTCCATTCGCTCCTATCTAACACGCTCATGCACGCTTGCTGGAAGTCCAAGCCCCTCGCACAAAAAAACCTCCTTACCCCTCCCTCCAACCTATTCTAGGCCGACCCCTACCCCGCCTTACCTCCACTACAGATTTATACACTCTCGAAGTTATTCTATTTTGTTCCATCCTCTATATGTCCAAACCATCTCAACCCCTACTCAGCTCTCTAGATAATAGTTTTGGTAATCCCACACGTCCTCCTAATCTCTAAACTACGGATTCTCTGCATTACATTCACTCCACACATTGCCCTCAGATATGACATCTCCACTGCCTCCAGCCTTCTCCTTGTTGCAACATTCACAACCCATGTCTCACACCCATACAAGAGTGTTGGTATAACTATACTCTCATACATTCCTCTCTTTGCTTTCATGGATAAAGCTCTTTGTCTCTACAAGCTCCTCAGTGCACCACTCACCTTTTTCCCTTCGTTAATTCTATGATTCACCTCATCCCTCATATACCCATCTGCTGACACGTCCACTCCCAAATATCTGAACACATTCACCTCCTCCATACTCTCTCTCTCCAATCTGATATCCAATCTTCCATTACCTAATTTTTTTGTTATCATCACCTTTCTCTTTCCTATATTCACTTTTAATTTCCTTCTTTTACATACCCTACCAAACTCATCCACCAACCTCTGAACTTCTCTTCAGAATCCCCCAAAAGCACAGTGTCATCAGCAAAGAGCAACTGTGACAACTCCCACTTTGTGTTAGATTCTTTATATTTTAACCCCACACCTCTTGCCAACACTCGAGCATTCACTTCTCTTACAACTCAATCTATAAATACATTGAACAACCACGGTGACATCACACATCCTTGTCTAAGGCCTACTTTTACTGGGAAATAATCACCCTCTCGCCTACATACTCTAACCTGAGCCTCACTATCCTCGTAAAAACTTTTAAGCTTTCAATAACCTACCTCCTATTCCATACATTTGCAACATCTGCCACATGCCCCCTATCCACCCTATCATATGCCTTTTCCAAATCCATAAATGCCACAAACACCTCTTTACCCTTATCTAAATATTGTTCACCTATATGTTTCACTGCAAACACTTGGTCTACACACCCCCTACCCTTCCTAACGCCTCCTTGTTCATCTGCTATCCTGCTCTCCGTCTTACTCCTAATTCTTTCAATAATAACTCTACAATGCACTTTACCAGGTATACTCAACAGACTTATTCCCCTATAATTTTTACACTCTCTTTTGTCCCCTTTGCCTTTATACAAAGGAACTATGCATGCTCTCTGCCAATCCCTAGGTACCTTACCCTCTTCCATACATTTATTAAATATAAAAACACTAACCACTCTTAAACTATATCCCCACCTGACTTTAACATTTCTATCTTTATCCCATCTGCTTTACCCCATTTCATTCTACTCACTGCCTCACGAACTTCCCCCACACTCATAACTGGTTCTTCCTCACTCCTATAAGATGTTATTCCTCCTTGCCCTATACACGAAATCACAGCTTCCCTGTCTTCATCAACATTTAACAGTTCCTCAAAATATTCCCTCCATCTTCCCAATACCTCTAACTCTCCATTTAATAACTCTCCTCTCCTATTTTTAACTGACAAATACATTCTTTCCCTGGGCTTTCTCAACTTATTAATTTCACTCCAAAACTTTTTCTTATTTTCAACAAAATTTGTTGATAATATCTCACCCACCCTCTCATTTGCTCTATTTTTACATTGCTTCACCACTTTCTTAACCTCTCTTTTTCTCTCCATATACTCCTCCCTCCTTGCATCACTTCTACTTTGTAAAAACTCTCATATGCTAACTTTTTCTCTCTTACTACTCTCTTTACATCATCATTCGACCAATCGCTCTTCTTTCCTCCCGCACCCACTTTCCTATAACCACAAACTTCTGCTGAACACTCTAACACTATATTCTTAAACTTACCCCATACATCTTCTATCCCATTGCCTATACTCTCACTAGCCCATCTGTCCTCCAACAGTTGTTTATATCTTACCCTAACCGCCTCCTCCTTTAGTTTATAAATCTTCACTTCTCTCTTACTTGCTGTTTTCATTCTCCGTGTATCCCATCTAATTTTTACTCTCACTGTAGCTACAACTAAAAAGTGATCTGATATATCTGTGGCCCATCTATAAACATGTACATCCTGAAGTCTATCCAACAGTCTTTTATCTACCTATATGCAGTCCAACAAACTACTGTCGTTTCGCCCTACATCATATCTTGTATACTTATTTATCCTCTTTTTCTTAAAATATGTGTCACCTATAACCAAACACCTTTCTATAAAAGTTCAATCAAATGGTCCCCATTATCATTTACACCTGGTACCCCAAACTTACCTACCACACCCTCTCTATACGCTTCTCCTACTTTAGCATTTAGGTCCCCTACCACGATTACTCTCTCACTTGGCTCAAAAGTTCCTACACACTCTCTTAACGTCTCCAAAAATCTCTCTCTCTCTCCTCTACACTCCTCTCTTCTCCAGGTGCATACACACTTATTATGACCCACTTTTCACATCCGACCCTTATTTTAATCCACATAATCCTTGAATTTATACATTTATGTTCCCTCTTCTCTCTCCATAACTGATCCTTCAACATTATTGCTACCCCTTCCTTAGCTCTAACTCTCTCAGATACTCCTGACTTAATCCCATTTATTTCTCCCCACTGAAACTCGCCTACCCCCTTCAGCTTTGTTTCGCTTAGGGCCAGGACATCCAACTTTTTTTCATTCATAACATCAGCAATCATCTCTTTCTTATCATCCCACTACATCCACGCACATTCAAACATCCCATTTTATAAAGTTTTTCCTTTCTTGTTTTTAGTAGATTTGTACAGGAGAAGGGGTTACTAGCCCATTGCTCCCGGCATTTAGTCGCTTCTTACGACACGCATGGCTTACAGAGGAAGAATTCTGTTCCACTTCCCAGTGGAGATAAGCAGAAATAAACAAGAACAAGAACTGGGAAGAAATATATAAGAAAAACCCAGAGGGGTTAGTATATATATGTTTGTACATGCATGTGTAGTGTTAGCTAAGTGTAAGTAGAAGTAGCAAGACATACCTGCAACCTTGCATGTTTATGAGACAGAAAAAGACACAAGCAATCCTACCATCATGTAAAACAATTACAGGTTTATGTTTCACACTCATTTGGTAGGACGGTAGTACCTCCCTGGGTGGTAGTACCTCCCTGGTGGTTTCTGTCTCCGACTACTCCTGTTATATATGTATATACTCATGATATATTATATAACTATATATATATATATATATATATATATATATATATATATATATATATATATATAACTTCCAAGGGATTTTTAATCGTTTGAGACGCAAACTTTAAAGGATTCAGTGAAGAGTAAATCGATTAAAAAAAAGAACACCACTTTTTCACGAGTGAATATATAAGGAAGGAAACTAAGCCACGAAATGTGGGCAAACTATGACGATGTTAGGTGTCACTACACTGAACTATTCAGTGTGAAAGGTGAAATTCTTTTTTTTTCTATTTTAATAGATCTTTTGTGCAACAGTTGGTTATTTTTATTGTCGAACAGTTTCTCCACTGCTGCTTCATCAGTCGGCTACGTAAGTTACATACTGTATGCAACAGAAGCAGTGCTAAATGTTAAATGCAGTGTTAAATGTACTTTCCCGTACATTTAACACCTTACACTATTTTCACAGGATTTTTTTCATTAGTTTATTAGAATTAAGCCTATTAACTACATGATGGATATTAAGGCTGCATGTCGCCTGTATACTACTAGCTACAGATACTTTAATCCAAACAATGATTAAAAGTAAACTGTACATAAGGGCAATGTGTGGTGTAAATATTATGCAGAAAATTCGGAGTGTGGAAATTAGAACGTGTGGAGTTACTAAAAGTATTTGTCAAAGGGCTGAAGAGGGGTTGTTGAGGTGGTTTGGTCATTTAGAGAGAATGGATCAAAGAAGAATGACTTGGAGAGCGTATAAATCTGTAAAGGAAGGAAGGCGGGGTAGGGGGTCGTCCTCGATAAGGTTGGAGAGAGGGGGTAAAGGAGGTTTTGAGGGCGAGGGGCTTGGACTTCCAGCATGTGTGAGCTTGTTAGATAGGGGTGAATGGAGACGAATTGTTTTTGGGACCTGACGAGCTGTTGGAGTGTGAGCAAGGTAACATTTTGTGAAGGAATTCAGGGAAACCAGTTAATTGATTTAGTTGGACTTGAGTCCTGGAAATGGGAAGTACAATGCCTGCACTTTAAAAGAGGGGTCTGGGATAGTGACAGCTGGGAGGGACTATTCTCAGCTGTTGTATCTGAGCTCCTCTCTCTTTCTATATATATATATATATATATATATATATATATATATATATATATATATATATATATATATATATAGAGAGAGAGAGAGAGAGAGAGAGAGAGAGAGAGAGAGAGAGAGAGAGAGAGAGAGAGAGAGAGAGACAGACAGACAGAGAGATGAAGTGAAGTTACAGATTGGAAGACAGACAACTCCCAGGGAGGTACTACCATTTTGTCACTTCCCAGGGAGGTACTACCGTCTTGTCACTTCCCAGGAAGGTACTACCGTCTTGTCACTTCCCAGAGAGGTACTACCATCTTGTCACTTCCCAGGAAGGTACCACCGTCTCGTCACTTCCCAGGGAGGTACCACTCTCTCGTCACTTCCCAGGAAGGTACCACAGTCTCGTCACTTCTCAGGGAGGTACCACCGTCTCGTCACTTCCCAGGGAGGTACTGCCATCTCGTCACTTCCAGTGTGAAACACAAACTTGTTAATTATTTATTAACATTCTGCCAAGACTTCTGCTCTTTCCTTGTCTGTGTCATCAATAAACACGACCAGAGTTAAATCTTGCAACTAATGCTAACACCCAGTGCATGTTACATGAAAGTGAATGTGTACGTACATGTATGACTGTATCCACATCCATCTGAGTTCTCTTCTAAATTTCTAAAGAGTTCTTTCCATAATAAAATTTTATCTTAGTTCCAAGAGGATTTACATAGCTTTCTCCCCAAGCAGTGCGTAGCCTCGGCAAGGGGGCCTAGCGACCCCTCCTTTCTCCCCAAGCAGTGCGTAGCCTCGGCAAGGGGGCCTAGCGACCCCTCCTTTCTCCCCAAGCAGTGCGTAGCCTCGGCAAGGAGGCCTATAAATTTCTAAAGAGTTCTTTCCATAATAGAATTTTCTTTTAGTTCCAAGAGGATTTACATAGCTTTCTCCCCAAGAAGGAAATTTTAATGTTGGGATATTATACGCAAATATTCCGTACAAGGGAGAATGAGACTCATGACGACGTTTCGGTGTGACTTGGACTATTGAGTAGCCACGCTAGTTAATTCTTCACGTTGCGTTACTGTATGTGCGTAGGTGTAGTAGAGAGAAAAATGAACCGATTGTTGATGTTATGTTTGATATAAGAAAAGGAAGGTGAGGTTCCAACACATAGCAACAGAAAGCTGGAAAGGTGTGGGAGAATTTTAGTAATAAGGAGTAGAGGGGGTTAAATAGGGTACATGTACGACAACTGGAACTGAAGAAGGAACAGCAATAATCTTAAAGGATCACCCATGATAAGGAAGGAATGGAAAGGTTTAAATTCATGAATTGTGTGGATTAGAGTAAATGCTAAAAGTAAATTATAGTAGGTGTTTACGCACCTGGGGAACAGAGTAGAGTGGAGAGAGAGACGGAAACAGACACACACACACACAGACAGATATATTCTGAGATGTATTAAGCAAGTGTTTTAGGGAATTTCGAACCAAGTGAGAAAATATATATTGTTGGGGACCAAGATGATAAAGCAATAGAGTTTGTTGTAGAAGACGTAGGAGGTAAGTGTGGAGTGCCAGGAATAAATGATAAATGGGAACATAACACGGAATTATATATAGAAAGAGGTTAGGCAATAGGTATTACACAATTTTAGAAAAAAATAACTAAGTTTACGAGATATGATGTGGGAATGACAGCAGTCTGCTAAACTGTAAATAAGAAACACTGTGGGTTGTGTTACTGTATTGTCAAGACGTTTCGCCCACCAATGATGAAACATCTCCGCAATAAAATGCCATAACCCGCATTGTGTCTTATTTACACACTCTCAGTATACCATAATCCAGTATTACCATTACTGTGTAACAAACCATACCAAATAGAACACAAAGAGTAAGATAATAGTAAACAGAGTGAAGTCTGAGGCAGCTACGGTGAAAAGCTCTGTTCCACAAGGCACAGTACTCGCTCCCATCCTATTCCTCATCCTCATATCTGACATAGACACCCGAATTGCCATGCCAGTGTCCTCAATCGAAGACACCGCAAGACTCCAAGCGGACATCAACCAAATCTTCAAATGGGCCACTCAAAACAATATGAAGTTCAATGAAGAGAAATTTCAAGTACTCAGATATGGAAAACTTGAGGAAATTAAAACTGTATCAGGGTATACAACAAATTCTAACCATACAATAGAGCGAAAAAGTAATGTGAAGGACCTGGGAGTGATAATGTCAGAGGATCTCATCTTCAAAGACCACAACAGTGTATCTACCGCATCTGCTAGAAAAATGATAGGATGGATAATGAGAATCTTCAAAACTAGGGACACCAAGCCCAGGGACCCAAGACTGCTCAACTGCCTCCCAGCATACATAAGGGGGATTACTAATAGACCCCTGGCTGTCTTCAAGAAGGCGCTGGACAGGCACCTAAAGTCAGTACCTGACAAGCTGGGCAGTGGTTCGTACGTCATTTTGTGTGTGGTGAGCAGTAACAGCCTGGTTGATCAGACCCTGATCCACCACGAGGCCTGGTCTCAGACCGGGCCACAGGGGCGTTAACCCTCGAAACCCTCTCCAAGTATACTCCAGGTATACGGTAGAGAGTCTTAAAACTCCAGACCGATGCGTTAGCCACTGGGCCAGCTGGCTACAATAAGATTCATCCAACTAGGTATATAGACAGTATTAGTAGACAGGAGGTTATTGGGCAGACTTCTGGATGGGTATGTTTTTAGAGGAGCTACTGATATGTCAAATTATTTAGTGGTAACTCAGTAAGTGTAAATGACAAGTGCAATACAAGGAGTAGGTCGTCGGTGCAGAGAAGTGAAAGTGAATGAAGCAAAGAAAGAGACAGTGGGACATGGAGGTAACTTCAATTATAATAGTAGGCTAGAAAGAGAGACTACAGCCAATGAGGAGGTCGAAGAGATATAGAATAGATTTAAAATCGCAGTGCTGGAGTGCGCAGCAGAAATCTGTGAGTATAGGAGAGTGGGTACAGATGGGAAGAGGGAACATTGGTGGCAAGAGGGTAAAAAAAAAAAAAGAGCTAGCACATGAAGGATTTTCACAAATTTAAAAATGATAGATAAAAAGTTGAATATGTGGCGGCAAGTTTGGTAAAACGAGTGGCGAGGAATGCAAAATGAGCCAACGACGGCAGTCAATTTTACTGAGAATAATAAAAAGATTAGAAGAAAAAGATTAAAGACCCTTAAATTACATTCACTTGTAAGACGTAGAATGAGGGGAGACATGATCGAGGTATACAAGTGGAAAATGGGTATTAACAAAGGGGATATAAATAAGGTCTTGAGGGTATCTCTCCAAGAGAGAACCCGCAATAATGGATTCAAGTTAGATAAGTTTAGATTTAGAAAGGATATAGGAAAGTATTGGTTTGGAAATAGGGTAGTTGATGAGTGGAACAGTCTGCCTAGTAGGGTTATTGAAGCAAGGACCTTGGGTAGTTTTAAATTTAGGTTGGATAAATTCATGAGTGAAAGGGGTTGGATTTGAGTGGGAATTGCACATGAGTAAATAAAATTATCAAAGCTTATTTCTTGGGTAGCATTGAAAATTAGGTTGAACAAATATTCTGTTAGTGGGATGGAATGTGAAGGACCTTCCTAGTATGGGCCAACAGGCCTGCTGCAGTGTTCCTCCTTTCTTATGTTCTTATGTTCTTACGAGTAAGGAATATTAAGAAGTGAATTTGAGGGGGAAATGTGAGAATGTGTAGAACGTAAAGCAGTACAGCAGTTGGGACAGATGGGATTAAGACTGATATGGCTTTAGAGTAAGTGGGTTATTTGTTCAATATTTGCTTGAAAAATGGGGATGCACTTTGGGGCTGGCAGAGAATAAGCATAATTCCTTCGTATTAGAGAATAGGAGGACAAGAAAGTAAGACCTGGAGGAAATTAAACCTGTTAAGTTTATCAGGTAAAGTATATGATACAAAAATTATTGACGGAGTTAGAGGCCAGAGAGAAAGAAGGAATGCAGTTGAACAAGGAGGATCTGGGAAGAGTAGGGTTAAGTATACCAAGTGTTTACACTGAAGCATACAAGTGAATAATACAAAAAAATAAGGACAAGGAAGTGTTTGTCGCATTTATAGATTAAGAAAAGGGATACAAGGGGAAGGACTGAGAAGCAGCTGCAAATGTGTGAAAGTGTTGGCACATGAGTAAATAGAATTATCAAAGAAAGTGGCAGCTCATGGCATTGGGGGAAAAGTGCTGTCATGGATCGAGTCATGGCTCACCAATAGGAAGCAGAGAGTGTGCATAAATGGGGTTAAATCCGAATGGGGACTTGTAACAAGTGGTGTTCCACAGGGATCAGTCTTAGGCCCATTGTTATTTATAATATATATCAATGACCTTGACGAGGGAATAACTAGTGATATGAGCAAATTCGCAGACGAAACGAAGATAGGTTGGATAATTGATTCAAACATAGATGTCATAGAACTTCAGGAAGATTTAGACAAACTTAATTCGTGGTCAGAAAAGTGGCAGATGCAATTCAATGTAGATAAATGCAAGGTTCTGAAGCTCGGGAGTGTCCATAACCCAAGCACTTATAAGTTAAATAACGTAGAACTTAGCCATACAGATTGCGAGAAGGACTTGGGGGTGATGGTAAGCAGCAACCTTAAACCAAGACAGCAATGCCTAAGCGTACGTAATAAGGCAAATAGATTACTGGGATTTATATCAAGAAGTGTTAGCAACAGAAGTCCAGAGGTTATATTACAGCTTTATACATCATTAGTAAGGCCTCACCTAGATTACGCAGCTCAGTTCTGGTCTCCATATTACAGAATGGACATAAATTCGTTAGAAAACATTCAGCGTAGAATGACTAAATTAATACATAGCATTAGAAATCTTCCTTACGAAGAAAGATTGAAGACCCTTAAATTACATTCACTTGTAAGACGTAGAATGAGGGAGACATGATCGAGGTATACAAGTGGAAAATGGGTATTAACAAAGGGATATAAATAAGGTCTTGAGGGTATCTCTCCAAGAGAGAACCCGCAATAATGGATTCAAGTTAGATAAGTTTAGATTTAGAAAGGATATAGGAAAGTATTGGTTTGGAAATAGGGTAGTTGATGAGTGGAACAGTCTGCCTAGTAGGGTTATTGAAGCAAGGACCTTGGGTAGTTTTAAATTTAGGTTGGATAAATTCATGAGTGAAAGGGGTTGGATTTGAGTGGGAATTGCACATGAGTAAATAAAATTATCAAAGCTTATTTCTTGGGTAGCATTGAAAATTAGGTTGAACAAATATTCTGTTAGTGGGATGGAATGTGAAAGACCTGCCTAGAATGGGCCAACAGGCCTGCTGCAGTGTTCCTCCTTTCTTATGTTCTTATGTTCTTATGTTATTATTTGGGTAGCATTTAAGATTGGGTT
Source organism: Cherax destructor (assembly GCA_009830355.1). Taxonomy (NCBI): domain Eukaryota; kingdom Metazoa; phylum Arthropoda; class Malacostraca; order Decapoda; family Parastacidae; genus Cherax; species Cherax destructor. The sequence goes on from WNWK01010952.1 coordinate 57,528, forward strand.
GAACAAATATCTTGTTAGTGGGATGGAATGTGAAGGACCTGCCTAGTATGGGCCAACAGGCCTGCTGCAAATCCATGACGAGTTATTATAAAGCAATGGCGAGTTTTTATAAAGAGAGCGAGGCTCAGGTTAGGGTTTGTGACATTAAAGGGCATAATTTACTATTAAAAATAGGCCCTCTTAGACATGGATCAGTGAGATCAACCTGGCTGCTTATTATATTTATAAAGGGGGTCGCAAAATACGCAAATGCCAAGATGTTTAGCAGACGTGAGGCATAAAAAGTGAATGACTCTGAAACAAAGTGAGAATTATCACAGTTGCTCTTCGCCGATGACAGTTCTTATGGGAGATATTGTAAAAGTTGGTGAACGAGTCTGGGAGGGCGTATATTGGATACCTGGAGTATACCTGGAGACGGTTCCGGGGGTCAACGCCCCCGCGGCCCGGTCTGGGACCAGGCCTCATGGTGGATCAGGGCCTGATCAACCAGGCTGTTACTGTTGGCAGCACCCAAACCAACCTACGAGCCACAGCCCGGCTGGTCAGGTACTGACTTTAGGTGCCTGTCCAGTGCCTGCTTGAAGACAACCAGGGGTCAATTGGTAATCCCCCTTATGTATGCTGGGAGGCAGTGAACACACAGGAGCAAAGTTATAAGATTAACAAAATATTTAGGCAGAGAAAACTGGATAACATTAAATGAAGAGATTGTGGAGGAAGTGAATGTATTTAAATAGTGGGAAATAGATTTGTTAGCAGACGATGGTGTGAATGACGAGACGATGGTGTGAATGACGAGACGATGGTGTGAATGACGAGACGATGGTGTGAATGACGAGGTGATGGTGTGAATGACGAGACGATGGTGTGAATGACGAGACGATGGTGTGAATGACGAGACGATGGTGTGAATGACGAGGTGATGGTGTGAATGACGAGACGATGGTGTGAATGACGAGACGATGGTGTGAATGACGAGACGATGGTGTGAATGACGAGACGATGGTGTGAATGACGAGACGATGGTGTGAATGACGAGACGATGGTGTGAATGACGAGACGATGGTGTGAATGACGAGACGATGGTGTGAATGACGAGACGATGGTGTGAATGACGAGACGATGGTGTGAATGACGAGACGATGGTGTGAATGACGAGGTGATGGTGTGAATGACGAGACGATGGTGTGAATGACGAGACGATGTGTGAATGACGAGACGATGGTGTGAATGACGAGACGATGGTGTGAATGACGAGACGATGGTGTGAATGACGAGGTGATGGTGTGAATGACGAGACGATGGTGTGAATGACGAGACGATGGTGTGAATGACGAGGTGAACAACAGAATGATGGAGCGTTGACGCGTTGATGGAGAGAAACAAGTCTATGGAGGAGAGCAAAAACGACATATGATGGATGATGGGTAATGGATGATGGATGATGGGTGATGGATGATAGGTGATGGATGACGGATGATAAGTGATGGATAATGGGTGATGGTTGATGGATGATAGGTGATGGATGACGGATGATACGTGATGGACAATGGGTGATGGTTGATGGATGATAATTGATGGATGATAGGCGATGGATGACGGATGATAGGTGATGGATAATGGGTGATGGTTGATGGATGATAGGTGATATATGACGGATGATAGGTGATGGATAATGTGTGATGGTTGATGGATGATGGGTGATGGATGATAGGTGATGGATGACGGATAATGGATGATGGGTGATGGATGATAGGTGATGGATGACGGATGATGGATAATGGGTAATGGGTGATGGATGATAGGTGATGGATGACGGATGATGGGTGATGGATAATGGATAATGGGTGATGGTTGATGGTTGATGGATGATAGGTGATGGATGATAGGTGATGGATGACGGATGATAGGTGATGGATAATGGGTGATGGTTGATGGATGATAGGTGATGGATGATAGGGGATGGATGACGGATGATAGGTGATGGAAATGGGTGATGGTTGATGGATAATAGGTGATGGATAATGGGTGATGGTTGATGGATGATAGGTGATGGATGACGGATGATGGGTGATGGATAATAGGTGATGGTTGATGGATGATGGGTGATGGATGATAGGTGATGGATGATGGATAATGGATGATGGATGATAGGTGATGGATGATGGTTGATGGATGATGGCTGATGGTTGATGGATGATGGATGATGAATGATGGTTGATGGATGATGGATGATGGATGATGGGTGATGGATGATGGGTGATGGGTCATGGATGATGGATGATGAGTGATGGATGATGGGTGATGGATGATGGTTGATGGATGATGGTTGATGGATGATGGCTGATGGTTGATGGATGATGGATGATGAATGATGGTTGATGGATGATGGATGATGGTGATGGATGATGGGTGATGGATGATGGGTGATGGATGATGGGTGATGGATGATGGTTGATGTATGATAAGTGATCGTTGATGGATGATGGGTGATGGATGATGGGTGATGGTTGATGGATGATAGGTGATGGATGAGGGGTGATGGATGATGGGTGATCGTTGATGGATGTTGGGTGATGGATGATGGATGATGGATGATGGGTGATGTATGATGGATGATGGATGATGGGTGATGGATGATGGGTGATGGATGTTGGGTGATGGATGATGGGTGATGGATGATGGGTGGTTGATGATGGGTGATGGATGATGGGTGATCGTTGATGGATGATAAATGATGGATGATGGATGATGGGTGATGGATGATGGATGATGGATGATGGGTGATGGATGATGGATGATGGATGATGGGTGATGGATGATGGATGATGGATGATGGATGATGGATGATGGATGATGGGCATCTACAAAGGCGATATAAATCAATTACTGTGGATGTAGAATCAAGTAAGAACCAGAAATTGATAAATTAGTCACATGTGCGACACTTGGGTATCATTGTTGAGGAAACGTGTCGCCACACAGCGGCTTCATCAGTCCTCTACAAAGAAGAATGGTGGAGATCAAAAGAAGTTTGAGGTGATCAGTCTAGGACTGATGAAGCACTTCATGGCGAAGCTGTTGCTCAGTAAAGACACCCAAATGTTGAACATGTGTCTAATTTATCAACTTGTCGGTTCTCTGAACCATTCGTCTACAAGAACCAGAAATAATGGTTTTAAAATAGATAAGTTTAGATTTAGAAAGAACGTAGGTTTTTTACTGATCTTAAAACAGAGTTGTCGGTTCTTGGAACAATCTGCTGAGTACGGTAATAGAGGCTAAGACCTTGGCTACCTACAAAAACAGATAAAACAAATATATGAGTGAAAAGGCTGGGTTTGATTAGTACCTGAGGCGCTGAAGTCAATTCTTAGGCGGCTTTGAGAAAAGGTTTTACAAAGACGTGGACGGGAATAGTTGGTTTTAACAAGGACTTGCCTCGTATGGGCCAGAAGGCTTGCTGCAGTACTCTTCCATTCTACTGTTCTTAATAGTGGTACTAACTCTTTCATATGGGCGTTAATAGTGGTACTAACTCTTTCATATAGGCGTTAATAGTGGTACTAACTCTTTCATATGGGCGTTAATAGTGGTACTAACTCTTTCATATGGGCGTTAATAGTGGTACTAACTCTTTCATATGGGCGTTAATAGTGGTACTAACTCTTTCATATGGGCGTTAATAGTGGTACAAACTCTTTCATATGGGCGTTAATAGTGGTACTAACTCTTTCATATGGGCGTTAATAGTGGTACTAACTCTTTCATATGGGCGTTAATAGTGGTACTAACTCTTTCATATGGGCGTTAATAGTGGTACTAACTCTTTCATATGGGCGTTAATAGTGGTACTAACTCTTTCATATAGGCGTTAATAGTGGTACTAACTCTTTCATATGGGCGTTAATAGTGGTACTAACTCTTTCATATGGGCGTTAATAGTGGTACTAACTCTTTCATAGGGGCGTTAATAGTGGTACTAACTCTTTCATATGGGCGTTAATAGTGGTACTAACTCTTTCATATTGGCGTTAATAGTGGTACTAACTCTTTCATATTGGCGTTAATAGTGGTACTAACTCTTTCATATGGGCGTTAACAGTGGTACTAACTCTTTCATATACGCGTTAATAGTGGTACTAACTCTTTCATATGGGCGTTAATAGTGGTACTAACTCTTTCATATTGGCGTTAATAGTGGTACTAACTCTTTCATATGGGCGTTAATTGTGGTACTAACTCTTTCATATTGGCGTTAATAGTGGTACTAACTCTTTCATATTGGCGTTAATAGTGGTACTAACTCTTTCATATTGGCGTTAATAGTGGTACTAACTCTTTCATATTGGCGTTAATAGTGGTACTAACTCTTTCATATTGGCGTTAATAGTGGTACTAACTTATTCATATTGGCGTTAATAGTGGTACTAACTCTTTCATATGGGCGTTAATAGTGGTACTAACTCTTTCATATGGGCGTTAATAGTGGTACTAACTCTTTCATATGGGCGTTAATAGTGGTACTAACTCTTTCATATGGGCGTTAATAGTGGTACTAACTCTTTCATATGGGCGTTAATAGTGGTACTAACTCTTTCATATAGGCGTTAATAGTGGTACTAACTCTTTCATATGGGCGTTAATAGTGGTACTAACTCTTTCATATGGGCGTTAATAGTGGTACTAACTCTTTCATATGGGCGTTAATAGTGGTACTAACTCTTTCATATGGGCGTTAATAGTGGTACTAACTCTTTCATATGGGCGTTAAACACTGCAGTGGGGAGGCTGCTGGAGGTCACATCAAAATTGAATGACCAAGAAGATGCATAAATCCAGCAAAAGTTGTAAGGTGTGTGTGTGTGTGTGTGTGTGTGTGTGAGTGTGTGTGTGTGTGTGTGTGTGTGTGTGTGTGTGTGTGTGTGTGTGTGTGTGTGTGTGTGTGTGTGTTTTAAATCGGAGTGGAGACAAGTGGCTTTGGGGATTTGACGTGCTGTTGGAGTGTGAGCAAAGTAACACCATTTCTGAAGGAATTCAGTGATACCAGTAAGCAGGACCCGGAGTGAACACTAAAATGGTACACAGTACCAACTGGTTGGTAAGTAAGACACAGGTGCAACAGTTAGGTATCTATATTCCAAAACGTTTCGCCTGCACAGCAGGCTTCTTCAGTCGAGTACAGAAGAATTAGCAGAAGCAGTAGAGATGTGCAGACGATGTCATCAGTCCATCACTCCTGGAACAATTGTTCCAGACTATGGAGCAAAACTCTTCTCCAGGCTGAGGGACTGACCACCTTAAAACTACGTCTTCAAGGATGATGGACTGATGATATCGTCTTTACATCTCCACAGCTTCTGCTCATTCTTCTGTACTCGACTGTACATGACTACGGTGTTCTGCACACCAGCATCAAGGTTGAGGCACTAATTACCTCATATTTTATATATAGTTCTACTGTCTCCTAATCATGCCCTTGAATTTATATTGATAAAACCACTGGAGGGCGAAACGTCTACAGTAAATTACCCGGATGTTAAACATGTGTCTAATTTTCGTCTGAAGAAGCTTACTGTGTAGGCGAAACCCTTCTAAATAAAGATACCTAACTGGACCCGGAGTGCTGGAGGTGGGGGAAAGTAGAGTGCCTGCACTCTGAAGAACAGAGGTGGATGTAGCAGCTCAGAGCGTCCTTTGAACTATGATTATCTGTACTCTTGTTGCACCTGGTCACCCTGACTCACTCACACACCAAGTGTTCAACTATTTTATTTTGGGACTGCGATACATATTTTGTGTTATTTTGAGCCAAGTAATTAATTAATAACGGGAAGTTATCTGGATTTATAAAATAATTCACTAGAGTTCCCTTCATCAATAATCTGGTAATGAGATGATATATAAGGGAAAAAATAGTAATTTGTTAAATGAGATCATTTATTTCGTGAGTGGAAATGTAGACTGTACCTTCAGCTGTGTGTGTGTACCTGTGAGTACACCTGTGTGTACATGTGTGTACCTGTGTGTACCTGTACTTACCTAGTTGTGGTTGCAGGGGTCGAGTCATAGCTCCTGGCCCCTGTGTGTACACATGTGTGTACACACAAGTACACACCTAGGTGTACACAGGTACACACATGTGTACACACAGGTACACACCTAACTCTCGTCCGCTTGTATTCTCGTCATTAGCTTCACATCGTCTACGAACAAGGACACCGTTGTGTCCTTCCTGTCAGGTATTCACTGATCCCTTGTAGTACTTTCCCCTCCTATTCCTGCCGGCTCCTCTAGCTTTTCAACCAGTCTTTTTGTGGTACTGTGTCGAAAGTCTTCTTACAGTCCAAGAAGATGCAGTCCACCCATCCCTCTCTTTCTTGTCTTACCTCTGTCACCTTGTCATAGAACTCCAATAGGTTTGTGACGCAGGATTTTCCTTCCCTGAAGCCGTGCCGGTTGTCATATATGAGTCCATTCCTTTCTAGGTGCTCCACCACTCTTCTCCTGATAATCTTCTGTATAACTACGTATTTCACATGTCAGCAATACTGGTCTGTAATTTAGTGCAGCCTGTCTCCTTTCTTAGAAATCGGGACTACATTTACTGTCTTCCACACCTCAGGCAGTTGCACTGTTTCGAAAGATTTATTGAAGAATGTTGTTAGTGGCACACACAGTGCATTTGCTCCCTCTTGCAGGACCTGTGTGCAACTGTCATTAAGTCCTAGCCAGTACCTGTGCCAATAATCACACATATGTGTCACTAGTCTCCATGATGGATCATCTGGAAGAACCCGAGGGATCAGGCATCGTCTGGAGAGCGCAAGTCATGTGCGACGTTACCCGCGCACTACACCAGCTCCCGTGGACGAGTCATGCAGCCGACTAGCGGTAGATGACAAGCACTCTCCCCCGCACACACACACACACACATACACACACACACACACACACACACACACATACACACACACACACACACACACAGAATGGTAGAACGCTTGGAGAGAGCGGCTTTCATGAACAGTAACCAGCAGGGGTTCAGAGATGGCAAGTTTTGTCTTACCAACCTGTTACAACCTACGACAAATTAACCACAGCGAAAGAGGAGATTGATAGAGTAAGAGAGAGAGATAGAGAGAGACGAATGGATGGATTGCATTTACTTTGACTGCCAGAAGACAGGGACACAAACTTGACGTGCAGGAAGGAATAACAGGGAAGGTACTCGGGTGTATCAGAGTATTTAAGGGACACGAAGCAGAGTGATTGTCTGGGAAGAGACGTCACGATGGGAAAGAGTAACATGTTGGTTTCCACAGGGATTAGTATTAGGACCAGTCCTGCTTTGTTTTTATTTATGTATATGGTATACCAGACTGGACTGAGTCAGATGTATCCCTCTTTGTTGATGATGAAAATTAATGAGAACAAAAAACAGATGAGGATAGGCAATGACTACTCACA